>VANL01001126.1:0-17124 GCA_006352455.1 Brachionus sp. 'Tiscar' | reverse complement strand
GCGCGGCGCCCCCCCCCCCCCCCCCCGGCGCGCCCCCCCAAGCCTGCATATGTAGATAAAGAGTAGGAGCGGCCCTAGAACATTTATAAATTGTTATCAATTTGAAAATTTTTTTTATCAAATACTAAAGCTATTTCATCCAAATATTTCAGAGTTGATAACGAAGATAATTAAAAAATAAATATTTCAGTTTTTGACAAATTAAAATAAATCATAATGACGTATATTTATAAAAAGGATCTACCTAGTCCCCACAAACAAAAAATTGGTACCCACAATGAAATAATTTTCAGCACAAAAATTAAAAGATTTTTCCGAAATTTTTTAATTTCTATTAAAAACTGACACTAAATATTTTAGATAATAAAATGCCTATGATTTTACATAATAAAAAAAATCCGAATTTTTTTTATTATGTAAAAAAAACCAAAAAATTTAGCATAAAAAATAATCTCAGAATAATGACAGCCAAAAGTTCAAAACATTAAAATTTTTAAACACTTTTAATTTTGGGCTGTAATAAAGCTTTTGCTTTCATATCTTTCTTGAACATTTTTAAAATAAATTAATATTTAAAAATATAGCGATTTTTTCTTTCAATTGACTCAATATTTAAACAGTTTGTGAAAAAGTTAGCTAACTATAAATTAAAAAAATTCCCACGGTCAATAAACTTACCGTAAATTTAAACTCTATAACAAAATTCATATGTATAATTGAATCAGTTCATTATTCAATAACTGGAACATATAAGAATTAATTTATCTTTTACTATAAAAAACCATCTAAAGTGTTAAAAAAAAAATTAGTACTTTTTTGACACTGGGATTTTCGAAATAACTTTAAAGTATTGTTTATAATCAAATAGGATCTCTAGTTTTAATTTAAAAAAAAACACAATTCTATTCTTAAGACAATTTAAGTATTTCTTTATTAAAAGTTTAGTAATTTTCAGGATTATAAAGGAACAAATTTAAAAGAAAAATTATTGTTTTAAAATATTTATTTATTTAAATTAACATTAATTTTAATAAAAAAATTTAATTTTTCAAACTGAATTCAGTTAACAAAAATCATTTGATTTGGTAAGAAAAAACAAGTGCTAGCCAAATGGTTTTTTTAAAAAAATATATTAACATTTAATTATTATTTTCTTGATTATCTCAGAGAGTTTTTTCTTAACTTTACTATTCTTTTTTTATCTGAACAGATAGAAAATGGAAAGTTTGAATCCTTTAGGTTTGGTAATGAAAATGGCATTTCTAGAGTAAAATTTGATTCTTTTGGGTCCAAATCTATTTCATTCTTTATTGTCTGAAAAAAAAAGATTAAATTAGTTAAATTTAAATTTATTTTACCATTATTTCAATTTTTCCAATTTGACTAAAAAAAAATTCATCTAAAAAGCCATATTTCAAGTCATATTTTTTGTAATCTGTCAAACTATCAATCACGTTTTTAACTTTTTCTCTTTTTTCTTTAATTTTGTCTCTCAATTCATTGAAAGAAAAAAAAGATTTTGGAACATCGTTCAAGCTTACAAACTCATTTTTAAATAACTCTCTGTCTTTGAGCATATTTTCACAACTAAAATCTTTAAATTCATTATTTTGATCAATAGATGTTTCATAGCTTTTTTTAGCACAGGCTATGTTCTCATGTAACTTTTCAAAATGTAAATCAATTTTTTTTTTGATCAATTCTCTAGCTAAATCAATTTTATTGATTGTTTCACTAAAAAACTCGTTTAAATAGTGAACTGGATCTTTTTTTATCATTTCCATTTTGTTTATTTCACATTCAAATGCTTTTAAGGACTTTTCAATTGTGTATTTTAGATATTTAATTTCCAAAGGTTTAGTTTTAATACATTTCTCAGCGTCAACAGTGTGAATTGTTGGACACATATTACACTGAAATGTCTTTATGCTTTTTCCAAAATGATGACTGCAGATTACCCAACCACATGGAAACAACGTTATTGGCTCTGATTGAAAAATGCTTTGACAATGATAACAATAAAGATCTTCGTCACAGTTTTTTTCTGGTATGTTCATTGTGGATTTTTCTAATTTAGCAAAAATTTTCAAAAATAAGAATAAAAATGAATTTTGTATTTTAGCTTACTGAGTTTCTTAAGAAATTTTCCACTAAATTTAAAAAAATTTTGCTTTCGACCCGTTTTTTTTGTGAAACAGTATATTTACTTGCTTTATAAACTAATATTCTTTTGATAAAAGTAGCTTTCTTTAAGCATATATGGCTGGTAAAAAGATCTTTTTCAATTTAGTTTTATATTTAACTTTTTTTTTGATTATCACAATCATAATTTTTAATGAATGTTTTTTTTTTAATTTTGAAAAATAAATGAATATGAATAAACTAATTTTAGTTTATTAAAAATTGAAAAATAATTATATTTCTTGTTCAAATTTATTTGGCATTTTTTAAAAGCCCATTTTTTTATGCTAAATTAATCTCCAATTAAGCTAAATTAATTCAGAAGTATTTTGCAAGTCACCTTAAAAAAAAATTTTTTTGTATAATAACTCTGATTTCTTTTTTTTAATTGAAATTCCAATAAACAAAAATTTAGTTGAAAAACATTTAAATTAAATTATAAAATAACGACTGCGTTTCAAATTCACAAAAGGGTATATAAAGATCTTAATTCTCATCCAACAGCAAAAAAATCACTTTCTCTATATTCTAAATTGATAAAAAATGAGTTTTGAATATCAAAATAGAGCCCTTAGCGGTGCTGGTTATTTGAGTGAAATTGAACAGGCTATTTTGAGATCATCAGATCCAATTACAATAAATGAATCCGAAGAAATAACTGTTAATGGCCAACGTGGTATTTGGGCAAATAGAGCCGAAGTGGTCAATTGGCGAGGATCAATTCCAATCACCCAATATGCCATTAACGAAGATTCAAATCCTGAATTGATTACCAAGAGAACTGTTCAACAATTGGAATACATTCAAGAATTGGCAATTAGATATTTGAGACCACCAACTCCACCAGCTCCAGGTGAAATAATTATTCAACAACAACCAAACACTTTGACTCCTCCAGCTCCACCACTAATTATTCGTCAACAGCCAGCTAGACCAGCTACTCCAGAACCATTGGTTGTTCGTGAGGCTCCACCACAACCACCAGCTCAAGTTGGACGTCAGTATTGCTTTTGATTTTTTAAAATTAATTGTCATAATATTTTAAAAATCGTAAATTTCTGTTTTTGAAAATAAATGATTTTTTTTTTAATAGGAAAAGTAATCACTATTTCTGGTAAACGAATTCCACCACCACCAAGAAAAGTAGTAATTGAAAGATTGGCTCCATTACCAGCTAAACCACAATCAGTTATCATTGAAAGATGGTTACCTTATTCTGAAGTTAAACGAAGAGTCATTTTTCAAAAACCAGCTGAAGCTGATCCGGTTGTTGTCAAGCCAAGAAATGTGATTGTTCAATGGGAAGCTCCACAAGTTGTTGTTAAAAAAGAAATAAAATATTTGGGTGTCATTAGAGCTAATCCAGCTGAATATGTATCACGATATGGTGTTACTTTGAAACAATCAAGTGAATTGCCTTCATTTGTAACAGACATAAATACTCCAGATGGTCTTGTATTAGCTGCCAATTACAGATACAACAATTTACATGAATTAGAAGGTGATGTTCAAGCATTGAGGCTTATTGATTTGGATCGTGAAGGTTTGGCCGAATACAGATCTTATTTACAGCGATTAGGAATTCTTGGAGGAAATCCTAGTCCAACATTATCTTATTCATCGGCACCAGTATCATTGAGTTCAATTTTGGCTTTAGCTGATGAACTTTTGAGCAATTTGAACAAAAATACAGAAAATAGAGTTTCAATTGCAGATGCGGAATCAGCTGTTCTCAAGCTTACTGACCGACTTGGAAGAAACTACAATCAAAGTGATGCAGCTAGTTTCTTCTCAAAATTAGATTCAAACAGAGATGGCTATGTTGATTTTGAAGAGTTTAAAAAAGCATTTTTAAGCATTTATTAAATATAAATGCCTAGCTTTTTTAGTTAACTATTATTTAGTCTAGTTTATTTTTTTATCAAATTAATTTTCAATAAATTTTTTAGCGCTAAAGTTGATTTTTTTACTAAGCAGTACATTTATTTTCACATATTTCTTTAAAAAAAAATTACCAAGCTTTTAACTAATAATTAAATATTGGGAATAAAGATTAAAAATCAACACAAGAAGTACCAAGTATTTTTTCAAGTTTTTAAAAAAAAAATTTTTTTATCCAAAATATTTGAAAAAAATAAAGTTGATTTTATCGTGTGATGTTATTTGAGCAATGTGTTCAAAAGATATGAGGATTTAAAATCTTGTATGCTTCTGATATACGGCAAACATGCTTGCGGAGACGTCTTACTAAGAAGACATCTATCGTAGCTAGATGCATTGAAATCTAGTTACATAAACAAAGTTATTAGTAGTTTTAAAATTGAAATTCCACAAGTCCACCGGAATATTTAAGCCGCTTCTTATCTTGAACATTTGGATCATGTCTCCTCTTTTCCTGCGTTCGTTCAGAATGGGAAAACCCAAGATGGAAAGGCGATCGCTGTAGCTTAAAGTACGGATTCTTGGAACGAGTTTGGTTGCTCGTCTTTCGACTTTCTCAAGAATGTTGCTGTCCTTGGCAGTGTAGGGAAACCAGACCACTGCAGCATACTCTAAATGAGGCCTGACATATGCGCAGTATAGCGTTATGAATGTGGTGTTAGTCCAGAATTTGAATGTTCTTCTCAGCTGTTCAAGGATAGAGATTGCTTTATTAGTTTGGCTGGAGAACTTGAGATTGCTAGCGAAGGTAACTCTCAGATCTTTTTCAGTAATAGTTTGATTAAGTACTGATCTAGTCACACCCATGCAGAGGTCTTTGTCCGAGTACTTGGTTTGGCCGGATCTGCTGAATTCCATTACTTTGCATTTTTCGGTGTTGAACAGCATCTGCCAAGTTGTTGACCACTCAGTCAGTGCATCAAGATCCCGTTGCAGCAGTGCCAGGTCGTTAACATTACGGATTGTTGCAATGAGCTTACTATCGTGCGCGAAAAGCTTGGTCACGTGATTCACTATATCTGGCATGCCATTGATGTAGATAACGAACAGCAGTGGGCCTAGAACACTTCCGTGAGGGAATCCACTAGTGACTTCCTACCAGTCCGCCACATACTGTCCTATTGCTACTCGCTGTCTCGATCCTCGAAACCGTAAGCAGCCACTTTATTACACAGAGACTCGTGATACACTTCCTCAAACGCTTTGGCGAAATCCAAAAAGACCACCAAAACATTCCAGCCATTGTCAATACCCTCAAATGTTCAAATAAAAAGCATTTTTATATTAAATTAAAATAAGAATCATTTTCAGGATTCAGGAGCTAAAACAAGACCAGAAATCAATTAAATTTAATAAATAAAATTTTAATTTAATTAAAAATCTTACTAAGTTAAAAAAATTTATTTAAAAAAATTGAAAAAGTAAAAAAAATAACAAAATTTTGAAAATTTTATTTTAAATGTAACATTTATATTTGAACTAGCATCTAAAGTCCTCTGGTGATGAGCAAAATTTCTATTTTTTAAACTGAAACATCGGAAGGAAATATTCAAATTTACATAATTATTAGATAATTAAAAATATTATTTACTTCAATTTGCCATATTTAAAATTTTTTATAGATGTTAAAAATTATTCCTGAAAAATGCAACATGGTGAGATTATTATTTAAGACACTAAAACCAAAAAAAACTATCTCAAGAGTGTTAAGATCAAAAAGTTTGTCCTAAATGCAATACTCAATGCTTAAAAGAAAAATGGTACTTGAAAACTATGTTAATTGTAATTTATTTAAAAAAAAAAAAAAAAATATAAAAATATAAATGTTGTTCTTATTTAAAAAAACATGGGATGTTTTTAACTTTCAAATATTTCTTACATTAGATACAATAAACGTTGAAACATTTTGAACATTACCGTTTATTTTTATCAAGTCACTTGTATTTGATAAATATATAAAATAAATGGATAAATAATTGAGTGATCTAAAGTACACATATCAGATCAATGCCAATCATTACAAATCAATATGGTAAATTTGATATAAATTTTTGATCTTATAATCAGAGTCGGGGTTGATTCCATTTTTTTTAAATCTTTTTTAAAAACCATATCAATTTTATGATTTTTTTTAAATAAATAATTGAAATTATGTAACATTAGAAATTTTATTTTAGATAACTTATTTTGAATATCAAAATACGTGTTATTTTAATTCAAAATTTTACTTTTTATTTAAAATATTTTAAATCTAAAAATTGAATATTGGAAGTATTATGCTAGTTTTATAATTATAAAAGACAACAAAAAAAGCCTAATAATAAAATAATTTCTCAATGTTGCAGAAAAAATTTACTGAAATTTTTTTTAAATGATGAATGTATAAATAAAAAATAAAAGATTTGTGATAAAAATTATTTTAAATTTTACAGAAAATTTTTCTCTTATTAAAAAGATATTCAAATAGAGAAATAACAATATGCTGGCTGATGATGATATAATGGGCTATGACATGGGCGGTGGCATTGGTCTTGACTCGGAAGAAATCGATCCGGGTCTCTGGCAGGAAGCATGCTGGCTTGTAATATCATCGTTTTTCAACGAAAAAGGTCTAGTGCGTCAACAGCTCGACTCATTTGACGACTTTATACAAATTTCAATTCAGCGTATAATCGAGGAAACGCCCGAAGTAGAGCTACAGGCCGAGGCACAACACACCAACGACGAGTCTGACAATGCTCCTAAATATTATCTAAAATTCGAACAAGTTTATCTATCTAAGCCGACCCATTGGGAAAAAAATGATGTCCGAAACGAAAAGTTTGGTCCCAATGAAGCTCGCCTCCGCAACTTGACATATGCAGCGCCTCTTTGTGTTGACATAACTCAACGAGTAGTCCGCTATAGTGGCAAAAGCTCGACAGAAAATTCAACCGTGTTCAAACAGGTACCGATAGGAAAAATTCCAATCATGTTAAAATCCTACTATTGTCTTCTGCATGATTTAGAAGACAAAGATTTAGCTGAATTTGGTGAATGTCCGCTGGATCCAGGCGGATATTTTATTATAAATGGCTCGGAAAAAGTACTTATTGGGCAAGAAAGAATGGCCACTAACACAGTGTATGTATTTTCAATGAAAGATCACAAGTATGCCTATCGTTGTGAGATAAGATCTCTTTTAGAAAATTCAAGTAGACCTACAAGCACTTTATTTGTTAATTTACTGGCAAGAGGAAGTCAATCGAGTAGAAAAAGTGCAGTTGGTCAACTAATTGTGGCAATTATTCCTTATATTAAAGAAGAAATTCCAATTATAGTAGTGTTTAGAGCGCTAGGCTTTGAATCCGATCGGGACATATTGGAGCATGTTGTGTACGATTTTGACGATCAGGAAATGATGGAAAAAATAAAGCCTTCTTTAGACGAGGCGTTTGTTATTCAGGATAGAAATGTAGCACTTAGTTTTATTGGTACAAGAGGTGCTAGACCCGGTGTTACAAAAGAAAAGCGAATCAAATACGCCAAAGAAATTTTACAAAAAGAAATGTTGCCACATGTGGGCATAAGCGATTTTTGTGAGTCAAAAAAAGCCTATTTTCTCGGCTACATGGTTCATAGATTGTTGTTAGCAGCTTTGGGCAGACGTGAGTTGGACGATCGAGATCACATTGGCAACAAGCGTCTAGATCTAGCCGGTCCATTGCTCTCTCTTCTCTTTAGAGGTCTATTTCGCACTTTGATCAAACAAATGAAGTCCTACGCACAGTACTACTTGGACAAAGGTCAAACATTTAATGTAGAAGTTTCCATCAAACCGTTGATTATAACCGATGGTCTTAAGTATTCGCTAGCTACAGGAAATTGGGGCGATCAAAAAAAAGCCCATCAGGCTCGTGCTGGCGTCTCTCAAGTACTCAACAGGCTTACATACGCTTCAACTTTGTCTCATTTGCGTCGTGTCAACTCACCGATTGGCCGAGACGGAAAATTGGCCAAGCCGCGTCAACTACATAACACACAATGGGGTGTTATTTGTCCGGCCGAGACGCCCGAAGGTCATGCGGTTGGTCTGGTCAAAAATTTGGCTCTCATGTCTTATATATCTGTTGGCTCTCAAGTAAATCCCATTTTGGAGTTTTTGGAAGAATGGAGTATGGAAAATTTGGAAGAAATAGCTCCGTCTACCATTCACGATGCCTCAAAAGTGTTTGTGAACGGTTGCTGGGTTGGCATACACAGAGATCCGGATCATTTGGTGGCCACTTTGAAAAAACTACGTCGAGATATGGACATTATTGTTTCTGAAGTGTCCATAATTAGGGAAATTAGAGAAAGAGAAATTAGAATTTACACAGATGCTGGACGCATTTGTCGTCCTTTGCTAATAGTCGAAGATCAAAAACTTTTGCTAAAAAATAAACACATTAATCAATTAAAAGAAAATGAGAATGGAATAAAGCCATATAAATGGAAAGACTTAATTGCTGATGGTGTGGTTGAGTATGTAGACACTTTGGAAGAAGAAACATGCATGATTGCCATGACACCTGAAGACTTACAACAGACAGAATATTGTTCTACATATACTCATTGCGAAATTCACCCTTCAATGATCTTAGGCGTATGTGCAAGTATTATACCATTTCCGGATCATAATCAATCTCCACGTAACACATATCAAAGTGCTATGGGTAAACAAGCCATGGGCGTGTATATAACCAACTATCATATTCGAATGGACACTCTAGCACATGTTTTATTTTACCCACAAAAACCGCTTGCTACAACGCGTTCAATGCAGTTTTTGCGTTTTAGTGAGCTTCCAGCTGGCATTAACGCCATTGTGGCAATTTTGTCCTATACAGGCTACAATCAAGAGGATTCTATAATTCTTAATTGGAGCTCAGTTGATCGTGGATTTTTTAGATCAGCTTTTTGGAGGTCGTATCGCGACTCAGAGTCCAAACGAAATTATGATCAAGTAGAAACGTTTGAAAAACCGGAGAGAAGCACTTGTTCAGGCATGAGAAATGCTATTTATGACAAGCTAGAAGATGATGGCATAATTGCGCCTGGCACTCGTGTCAGTGGTGATGATGTTATAATTGGCAAGACATTGACTTTGCCCGAAAATGAAGATGAGCTCGGTAATCCAGGAGCTGTTAAAAAATTTACCAAAAAAGATTCAAGTACTTTTTTGAGAGCATCAGAAACAGGCATTATTGATCAAGTGCTTGTCAGTGTGAGCAATGAGGGCTATAAGTTTGTCAAAGTAAAAGTAAGAACTGTTAAAACACCTCAAATCGGAGACAAATTTGCCTCACGTCACGGTCAAAAAGGTACTTGTGGTATGCTTTATAAGATGGAAGATATGCCTTTTTCATCCAAAGGAATTACGCCTGATTTGGTCATAAATCCACATGCTATTCCATCTCGTATGACAATTGGTCACTTGATTGAGTGTCTGCAGTCTAAAGTAAGTGCTAATAAAGGAGAAATTGGAGATGCGACGCCGTTCAATGACGCAGTAACTGTTCAGGAAATATCCAAGCTTTTGGCCGGCTATGATTTTCAATTGAGAGGTAACGAAGTAATGTACAATGGATTTACAGGACGCAAGCTTAATTCACAGGTGTTTTTGGGACCGACTTATTACCAAAGATTGAAGCATATGGTAGATGATAAGATTCATTCGAGAGCTAGAGGTCCAGTGCAAATTTTGAACAGACAGCCGATGGAAGGTCGTTCACGTGATGGTGGTCTACGTTTTGGCGAGATGGAGCGTGATTGTCAAATTTCTCACGGAGCAGCACAATTTCTTAAAGAAAGGCTATTTGAAGTGTCCGATCCATATCGCGTGCATGTTTGCAATTTTTGCGGATTGATTGCCATTGCTCAACTCAAGCAAAAAGCTTACGAATGCAAAGGATGCAAAAATACTACACAAATATCTCAAATACGAATACCCTATGCTTGTAAATTGTTGTTTCAAGAGCTTATGTCCATGGGCATAGCCCCTAGAATGATGGTTAGCTAGGTCTATATGTCTCATATTATTTTATATTATTGTTGTCTTTAAATAAATTAAGATAAATTAACAAAAAAAATCATTCTTAAAAAAAATTAAACTCAAATGTATAATAAATAATAAATAGTTTTAATTTTCTTTTTTTTTTCAATAAATTAATTTCCTTGGTTTATTTTGAATTTAAATAAAGTAGAAGCGGCGGTTTCTTAAGCTAACAGATAGAATGAGGAAAACGTTCAAATTTTTTAATAAAGTGTTGTTTAAAAAGATGTATCAAGCTTTCATCAGAACGCATTTAGAATTCGCTTCGGCGGTATGGAATTCTAATTGAAATTAATAAGGTAGAGGGTATCCAAAAAAGGGCGACCAAGAATGGTAATAGAATTAAGAGGCTTTGAGTACGAAGATAAACTTAGGGAGCTTGGGTTAACAGACCTGAAAACAAGAAGGAAAAGAGGGGACTTATTACAAATATATAAGATAAGGAAAGGGTTCTAGAGAGTAGATTTGGATATCAGAGAGAATGAGGGAGTAAGAGCAGGAGACACAATAGCCAAATAACAAGGGAAAAGCAAAGAGGGACCATGAGGGATAAGTTCTTACTGAACCTAACAGCTACAACCTCGAACCTTTTACCCTCGGAAATAGCAGGGACTACCAAAATTGATAGACAAATGAATTCAGAGACCTAGAGAAGATCTGTTTACAGAATCTGATACTGAGGAAATTTGACTTAATGCAACCTAGGTTGCACTTACAACTGCACTCACACTTATGTGTTACAACTCACACTACTACTACTTTTTTTTTTTTTAACCTTGTTCGCTCCTTGTGAAGCATAGGGGGGAGCTCATCTCCTTTCTAAGTACCTTTTGATCGAAGGCTCCGATCTGACACAGAGGTGACTGCATCGAGTTGATCATCTAAGCCGTAATTATCAAAATCCCCAGAAACTGGTCCTCCATTTTTTTTAATGAAAGGGGTTTAAAACATGCGCCCCGTACTACAAAGACATTCATAAGATTTTCATTCCCCTTGCGGGGATCGAACCTTCGACCCTTTGCTTGAATGAATAACACGCAAACCTCTCGGCTATACGGGCTCTATCACTACTACTAATACTATAAAATAAAATTAAAAATTAAGAAAATTGTAGAGCTAATTGCAAAATAGAAAATAAGTGAAATTTAAGCTTTTTTTTTTCAAGTCAAAGTTAATTTTGATTCATCTTTTTTAGCTTTTTTCATGATAAGTACCATCAATATAATGAAATTAATACCATTGGAGGATATTAAGATTTAAATTAAAAATTGCATTAATTAGTAATTTAATTGTGTCAATGTTTGATGAAATCGAGAATCAAAAAAATTGAAATAAATGTTAAACAATCTCAAAAGTCAAAAAGTCACATTTGACTTTGACTTATAAAATATTTTACTTACAGTTAAAGTTGAACTTTAAATTTTAATTATTTTTCTTAAAATAGATATAAAAATTAAAATTTATTGTTTAAATTTTTTATTGAAAAATTTTTTTTAATTTTATTACCCTTCATCTAAATTTTTTCTTCTATTTTTTGTCATCAACATAACCATCAATGCAACAGGGTGAACCAATAGGGTGCCAAATGCGAATTATTCCATGCTTATGCTCATGGCAAGGACAATTACATTTCTTCCTTTCCATAATTTTATCTAAAAATATCGTTCTTGTAAAAATCTAAATAAATATTTATATTAATCAAAATATTATCAAAAAAAAAACATTAAAAATTTGTTTTAGATTTTCATTCTTTTTATACACATTTTGTAAGGAATATTCATTGAATACATTTAAACATGGTTTAATTGGGATTTTTTCTAAATTTTGCGAAGCTTTTTTTTAAAATAATCTTTAATTATAATAATTACTTTTTTTGAAATAAAATTATTTAACAATCTAAGAAGATTAAAAAAAAACAACATAATTTTTTTAAATATATTTAATTCTATCAATCTTTAAAAAATTTAATAACTACGAGGATAAATCTTGATAATAAATTTCGATAAGCACCGTTAAATTACAAAATTTTTTAAACAACAATTATTTTTTCTATAAAATTCAGGACGAAAAAAAATATTAGATAATTGATTTAATATTTTTTTTTCTTTTTTATTTTATTTTTAAAGAATTTATATCAAATCATCGTTTTGTGCATTTACTGACACAGCAGGTTCCGAAGCCACTGCTTTTTTATCTACTACAGAAACGTTGTTTTGCAACTGTTTTTGCTAAATTTTGTTCAACTCTTCTTTTATTTTTCCATTTCTTCATTATATGTTGGCAAAAATATAATTCCATTTATAATATTTAGTCCATTTAGACTGTTTGAAGACTCGGGTATTGAATTTGGATGGGCGGGAATGACACTTTCTCACCTCTGTGCATTTCATTCTATTTCTTTTAGAGCAAAACAGCTTGTGCTGTCAAATGCTTCAAAACTTGAGCGTGGACAATAGTCTCAGGCACATGCAGATTTCTGGGTGCAGAGCGCCATAAACATTAGTCAACAGATTGTACGACCCCGAAATCAAGTCAAAACCTTTAATTTAAATTTTTAGACTCACGAAGAAAGAGACTTAAAAAGATAAAAATTTAAGAACGAGAAAATTTTAAAATTTAAGGTTTCAAAATCTTATTCATTTAGCTAGATTAGAGATTTATGTTTGGCTGAAGCATAAAATTTAGTGATGTTTCGTTTGTCAAAAAAAAATTTAAATTAAAAATAGATTGTCCACTTTAGGTCTGAAGGATTTATATGTCAAAGATGGAGTAATTGTTCAAAATTTATCAGAATTTAATGATCATGCACAAAAATTTTTTTAAATAAAAGATTTATTACAGAGACACTTTTTCAAAATATGCTTCTGTAATAAATTTTAAACTCAAATAGTACTTAAAACACATTTTTAAATTAATAATTCTGAGCGTGATCATTTTAATTTTATCATTTACTTCAAATTGCCACCAGTAATACTAACTTTTTAACTTTATAATGGTTATGATATTCATGGATATTGTATGTGTGAAACATGGTTGTTTCCTTTAATTCTTGGAAAAAATAAAAATATAAAAATTTTGGCTCCCAGAGAGAGGTTTAATGATCAGTGATCTTTTTGCCATGAATCACAATCATTTATGGTACGAAATCGCTTCCAAAGCTTGTTTTGCACTAAGCCTAGTAACTGGCATTATCTTATATTTTTAAGGATGAAAAATAAAGCTTCTCGAAATGTTTTAATAAAAAAAACGGCGTGTGATCAAATATCAAAGCCATTGATTTTTTTAAGCATTTATTCTCATCATGCTTTCAGCTTCTGTTGGGGGCGTGAGATACAAGAAAAAATTTAAAAAAGCAAAAAAATCTTTAAGCTAGATTTAAAAATTAAAAAATTTAAAAAAAAAAAAAAACTTTAAAGTAAACCAAGTAAACTTTAAAAAAAAAAATTCTCATATTTTTGATTTAAAAATGAAAAACGGTCATTTTTACCGCTCTGGTTCTATTAGGTATACACACTTTTATTTTCTTAAACGAGGGTTCTTAAAACTCATGAGTATGCTCATTTTAAAGCTTGTAAAAAATCAAGGCTCACCCTATAAATTCGTCAGGAAAAAAAAAGTTTTAGTGAAGAAAAATTTCTAAAATCTATCAAAAAACGGTCATTTTGACTGCATGGTCCTTCAAGTGTTAAAAAACATAACCAAAATGGAAACGAACTGTTATCACTACGATGTACAAAAAGTAAATGTCAAAAGTACCGTAGTCTAAAATTTTTTGATGAGATTTCAAGATCACGAAATCTCAGTTCATCTATAATGCCAGAATATTTTATCAGTCTTTGTTAAATCATCAATGATTTGCAATTAATTATTTAATTAGATAAAAAAATATTTTATCTTTTCGTTGATTAAAATTAAGATTAATTTTTAAAATTTTGAAATAAAAAGTAAAAAATTTTTTTCATAAGTCGGTATATACTGAATGATTTCAATCTTTACATTTATTTGCCTATTAAGAAAATAAAGCACTAATAAGCATGCTTTTTTCTCGCTATTTAAAAGCGTGCTTCTCTATTTTGTGTTCCTAAATTATTTTTTTATAAAAATTCTAAAATTAATCATTAAATTTCTTTTTTTATACATATTTTTATTATATTATTATATTTCAAAATTAAATGGCAGTTGAAATTTTCCAAAAAATTTTTTTGGAATCTGAAAAAACTAACAATGTTTTTTCGTTTGAAATTTTGCGTCAAAGCTTAAATATTTTGAGCCCACAGAAAAAAGAGAAAATACCATTAAATTACAATTTGGACGAAGCTGATATATTTCATGATTCAAAAGATTCTATTTTACACAATTTGTGCTTTCAACCAATTTTGATTAAAAGCCCGTGTATTGACTCGTCGTTCATTAGGAGTTTTTTTTATTTCATTAAAGATGATTGTTTTACACCATCGAGACTTGCTCAATGTCTCTATTTACTACATGGCAGCAAATCAGATTATTCAAATGTTGACTTATCGTTCGCATTAGATGATTTGATAAATTTTTTTTTGTATTTTTCAAGTATTGATACAAATGTGAACATCAATGAATACAGCTTTTTAGATGATCTGACAAAAATATTTAACATACTAATTCAATGTAGCACAATAAAGAAGATTTTAAATGATCATATAAATGAAATAATTTTTAAATATGATCAATTCGATTATGGTAAATTAAAATTAGTTTTTTTCACCAGCAGAATAGATGGTCTTGAGGGATTCTCAGGACGAGACACTATTTATGTTAATATGAATCCGTTGATAGCATTCAACAATTTGCAAATGAATGACAATAAAAAGCAAATTATAATGAAATTGAACTTTTTAAGCCTAGTAATTCACGAATTGTCCCATATTATTTTAAGATTTAAGTTAAAAGACCTAAATATTTCAAGTCCTTATTTAGATAAAACGAAAGATGGAGACATTAAGAAAAATATTAGTGAATGTGGCTATGAGATGGAAATTAAGTTTTTTAAGCATCTAATTAATTGGACTGCATCTAGACTCAATATTAATACTATATACTGTGAAAGCTATCTTGAAAATATATTAAGCGATAATTATGTAACATTTGATATTAAGAAAGCGCGTGTTTTAACTATTGATCTTGAGAATTTACCAAAAATGGCATTTAAATGCCAAATGCGGCGAAAATTTTATCGTTTTTAGTTTTTTTCTAAAATCAATTTAATTAAAATAAAATTAAATCAATATTTTTGTTAATTTTAAATATCTAAAATTTCAAAAATTTAAGTTATAAATTAGAAATAAATAAACTTTTTGAAATTCTAAATAAATAAATATTTTTTAAAAAATGATGGTGAATAAAATCGAAACAAAAATAATCAAATAATTAGAAAAATGGATTTTGTAAATTTAATAATCTATGCACCATAAAATTTACTTCAAAAATTTATTCCATAAATTTAAGGAACTTTTCCTCACACTTTCTTCAAAAAAAAATTTTTCTTGGACCTAAAGTATATGGCCTATTACGAAATAATTGATATCAAGTAAGTATAAGTATGATAAGTAAAAGTATAATAAAAATAAAATAGAGTAGATTAAAATAGTAGAAAATTAGGTATATTGAAATAGAGAGTTAGAGGATACATATTTTTAAATGTTTGTTTGTTCAGGGAAAAAAGAAGAAATCACAGTGGAGTCAGGTATTCGAGATATCTTGACTCGGAACCTGCTTTATATTCTTTAACCAAATTGACAACTAATCGAACCAGCTCTAACAAGTTACACATGGTGTAAAATGTTGGAGGGAGTATCAAATTTTAGTTTAAGAATAGATCTAACGGCAGTTTTTTAAATAACCTGTATTTTTTTATACATTAGTTTCTGATAATGAATTCAAACAAGAAAAGGAATGGTCTTTGATTGATCTAATTAGTGATTTATAAAGGTGGCCTATTGTGATAAAACTTATACCCCATTTTTTGTTAGATAAAATCTAAATTAAATTTACATCGTTCTTTTATTTCGTCAAGCATTGAGTTAAAGTTTAATTTACAATCAAATTTAATCTCTATAAATTTAATTTCTTTTTGGCTTTAAATTTTATTTCCATATAACTTGAGATCAAAAACAGGAGGTTCTTTATTGTATTTTGACAAGATCACTAAACATGATTTTTCATTTTCCATTTCACCTTCACCACAGCATTTTAAATTTTATTTTATTTTATTTTAAATTTTACTAGAAGGAAGAACCTATCCGAGAGTAAATGAGTTATGTCGAGTTAACTGCAAAAGCAATTAACAATTAACAAATTATATAAAAAAATTTAAATTTTTTAAAAAGAAAAAATCAAAAAACATAAAAAAAATAAATAAATATTTTAAAGGACAAAAAATATATTTTCGGTTCTCAATTTTCCTATGTGTGTTTGGAAGTTTTAATTTATGATGATATAAGCATCTTCATAAAATTAAACAGGATCTCACGTCAAATTAAAGTTTATTACCAAATTAAAATGATCATGCTCAAAATTTTTCATAAAAAAAGATTTAGAAGTTATTTTATAGTTTAATTTTTTTTGCAGAAACACATTTTCAAAGTTAACATTCAATATTAAACTAAGTATTTTATAATTGCACATTTCTGCATGCAGAATTATGCACAACACTCAGATATGGTTTGCTACCCATGATAATATTTCTCTGGATTAAATTTTATCATTTTAAACACTCTTAAAAATTTTGATCAGAAACTTCAAATTGCCGGATCTCACACATTATTTAATTAATATAAAACAAAAACTTGAGCAAAAGAATGTCAATTAAATATTATAAAAGAACAATACGCTATTTGCATTGAATTTTGGACCTGTTTTATTTATTGAACCAATAATAAAAATTAAATAAAAAA
>VANL01001125.1:0-17190 GCA_006352455.1 Brachionus sp. 'Tiscar' | reverse complement strand
CTGGCTTGCACGCACATATGTTTCTCCCATTTTTGAAGCTAAATAAGGATCCTCTCCATAGGTTTCAAAAATTCTTGGCCAAAGTGGTTGACGGCCAACGTCTAGAACAGGATTAAAATTCCATGGAACTCCAATTGCACGAGTTTCCAACGATGTAATATGTGCAATACTTTGTGTTAGTTTGGGATTAAAGCTTCCAGCTAATGAAATTGAATGTGGAAAAAGAACTGACTCTTGAATGTAATTTGCTCCATGTATTGAATCTAATCCATAGATGCATGGAATTTTGAGTCTTGTTTTTGCTGATGTTTCTTGTATAACTTTTATAATTTGTTGCCATGTTCTCGCTTTTTGAGCTACATTATAAGGCGTATTCAATATTGATCCAACATTTTTTTGCAAAATCGCTTCTTCGAGCTTTGTCATGTTAACTGGATTTTCATCATAATTCGAAGGTTGTGGAGTTTTTTGTATTACATCAAATGTTACCTGGGTCATTTGTCCACATTTTTCTTCAATGGTCATAGAACTCAAAAGCTCATCAATATCTATTGCCTTAATACTAATTGAACAAAACCAAACAACAAATACCAAGAAATATAATTTTGACGCCATTTTATTTTTTAATTTGAAATTTAATTCCTAGAAAATTTCAAGAAATAAATAGCAAAAGAAATTTGGTTATTCAGATAAGATACTTGTTAAATTTAAGGAAAAATATTATTTCTTTGAATTGAAAAGTTTAGAACTTAAATAGACTAAGTTATCTTAAATAGACTAAATTTTAACTAAGCTGTAAAACATATTTATTAATTTAATTTATCATAAAGATTAAATAAATTTCATTAAGCCTTTAGCTTGGATAAAAATTCAACAATATCAACTTTTTATTAGGACGCAATTTATTTACTTTTAAAATTATATAAATCAAATGACTTTTAAATAAAACCTTTTTTTTTCTTTGATTAAATAGAAAAAATTTAAATGTTAGATGTTAAAATTAAATTAATTTTCAAGCTAATATTTTGCAAAAATATTAACTTTTTACAAATAAAAGCTTTTAGAAAAATTTTTTCCACATTTAAGAGATTTTTTTTTTATATTCTTTTAGTTTGTGTTAAATTTTATCTAATTCGATCAAAATATTTTAAATGCACAATTAAATTCTACCGCAGATTTTAAAATTTTTCTATTTAAAGCTTAATTTTTTAGCTTTTAAAAAAAGTTGTAATTTCTTAAAAAAAAATATTCATTGAAATTTGATCAAAAATTTTTTTTTCCTTTGCTCTTTATTCATGAAAAAATTTGTCTTAAAAACGTTTCATTTCCAGTAACTTTAATTTTTCTTTCAAAAACAGGATGCTTATTTTTTGATTTGAACGATTCGTCTTCATTAGCACTATCATTTTGTCTTGTTTTAATTTCTTGATCAGCTACTTTAGTTGCGTTCTCGTCAATTGAATCGACATTTTGATCTTTTTTTTGTTTCTTTTCAAACCTTTTACGTTTTTCATCTTGAAAAAAAAATATAATAAAATAAATAAAAATCATCATTTTTACGATTTTAAAATTTATATTTATGATTACTTTTTTCAACATTTTGAATATAAAAATTGGCTTCTTTTTTTGCCAAAGCTATCTCCTGTCTCAAACGCTGCTTACGAGTTTCTTGTTCATAAGCTAGCCTTTCATTCAAATGAGTCCAGTGAAAATTTTTTAAATATTTAATGTTCCAAAGCTCATGAAACCATGGATTTCGTCTTTTGCCACCTACTTGCATATTATTCAGCATTTTGGCAACTTTTTTAGCTATTTTTCTCTTTTTAAATTCTATCCAACCTTCTGAAAACGATCTTGGTTGATTTTTTCGCTTTTTTTCCTTTGGCTCCAAATAGATCCTATCGACTTGACCAAAATTGCTAAAATATTCCCGAATTAATTTTACATTCATTCGAGTCGGAATCCTGCTCAAATACAAAACGCCAGGAGTACTTTTTTTTTTAGCCAAACCATCAACATTTTCATCATCATGTTCATCATCGCTTTCACTTTTTGTTTTTAATTTTTTATTTTCATTTTCGTTTTTTTCCGAATCTTGATTAAATTCGACTTGCTCATTTTCATTATCTTTACCACAATTTTTTTCCATTTTTTA
Source organism: Brachionus sp. 'Tiscar' (assembly GCA_006352455.1). Taxonomy (NCBI): domain Eukaryota; kingdom Metazoa; phylum Rotifera; class Eurotatoria; order Ploima; family Brachionidae; genus Brachionus; species Brachionus sp. 'Tiscar'. The sequence continues at coordinate 15,035 of VANL01001125.1, read as the reverse complement.
TTATTTTTGATTATAATTTTAAAAAAAATAAAAAATTTTAAATATTAATAGAAAATGCAAAAAAAATTTTTTGATGCAAAACAAAGTTGTCTTTTGAATTGTTCAGTTTAAAATAAAGCATTGATCAAATTGAATTTGATATGAGTCGATTATTATTAAATTTAGATAAAATTCAAAATTCATTTAAGCAATAAAATTGGAATCATGCAGTTAATGCAATAAGAATTCTATTATCTTTAAATGCTTTATTGTTCAAGATAAATAGATTAATTTTCTCTTTAAATAAATATTAGGCAGTGTATTTTTTAAAAGGAATATAAATCAAGCAATATTTTACAATAAGCGCACTTCTGCTTTATTTGAAATATGTGCCGATAAATTCAAGTCAAAAATGATTTCATAATTTATGATAAAAAAGGAAAAAAACGGAAACTAACAGAAAGCTATAGCAAATGCAACAACAAGAAATAAATTCAAATAAAATAAAATAAAAAGATATTTGTAATCCTGTGTCTTAATAATGAATCTTTAAATAAAAACTTGAAAATCGATAAAATAACAAGATTAAATGAGCATAATTTTAGTTTTTATTTTTCAAAACGAAATTTAGTTTATCTTTTACTTAATCGAATACCAAAAACAAAATGCCAAAGCGTAAAAAAAGTGAACAAGACAAAGAAGATACTAATGATGACATTGTGCCAATTCCAATTCAATTTTTCTTTTGGAATCAAACAAGTTTGTTTATAAAACAAAAATTTGGACCTTTAACAGAAGCTCATGCTCTTGTAAGTTATCTTTTATAAATTTAAAAAAGTTTAAAAGTTTTTGTTTGAAAAAAAAAATAAAAATTTAAATTTTTATTTTTAAATATGGCTTTTTATTTACTTAATTTTTTAAATTAATTGGATAAATTTTTACTAAAAGAATTTTGAACGAGTGATAGTTCAAAATATTTTGCATGGTCTATCGCCAGGTTTGTCCGATGCAATAAATAGCATATCAAGATGGGCATTTATAAAGGCCTCGTTTCCACACATAATACATGCATGTGCATCTGCATTGGTACATAGACGCGACAACAATCCAACTGCAAACCTAAACAAAACCGAAACTAAACTTTTGTATACTCTGCATTGGCTTATACTTGACGCGGCTTCTGAATGCAAGGACAATGCTATAACAAAACCAAATAATTTGTCCAAAAATTCCAAACTTGACAACAAAAATACAGATACAAATTATTTACATTCAGTATCTACTGTACAACTATTTGTTTATTTGTTTATACCAATAATTAAAAGTTTAAATTCATCTGATTTGGATAATTTGAAATTGAGCAATGGTGTGCAAATTTGGGAAGCATTGTGGTCTTGTCGTCAACCAAATGTAGCAATTTTTAATACGCCAGTCAAGCTAAATCATGAATATTTGACACGTGACGAACCACTAGTTCAAGTGCTCACTCGCACTTCTTTGAACAAAAAAGAAAAACAAGATGGCGAAAAAAAAGAAGATGCTACTCATTTTGGTCATATTTATATGGGAACTGAAGATAACATTGAAAAGACTAAACAAGAGCAGAAAAAAAATTCCATTTATCAAAGTGATTCATCGATTAGAGCTTCAAACAGCTGCATTGAAAGTCTAAATAGATCAGATACGGAGAAAAATAATTCTAAATTGTTGAATGTATCAAGTCGAATTGAAGAATCTGATTCAAATATGATGAGTCAAATTAGCGACTTCGAAGGTGATACAATCCGAGATAGTTTGATTGTTGTAAATGAAATGCGTCGACCAAAATATTCATTGAATTCAAATAACAAGGCTCCATTGGCTCACATGAGTTCAATATGCAGCATTTCAGACACATCATCAGTTACTTTGACAAATAACAATGCAAGAAATTCAACAACCTTAAGTTGTTCTAAATGCAATTTCTCGGCCACAAATGTTCACATGAACTCGGCTCCATCTTGTCCAAATTGTAACAGTGTCAAGCTTAGAGAATATGGCATTGTCGAAGAAAAACAAAACGACTATCAAATAAATAGATCAAAAACTATTAAATCAAATGAAAAATATATGAAATTAAAAAATTCAAACGACAAAATTTTGGCTAGCAAAGAAAATTTAAAGAATTTAAATTCAAATGTACGCGATGCTACTTATTTTGACATTGCCGTAATGAGATGTTTGCTTAGCTCTAAATGGCATGCTGACGGCTATTTATGGTGTTTGGACTATTTAAGTTGTCGTGTTGTTGAAATAACTGACTTTACTGTAAAAGAACAAGACGATTTTTTCAAAATAAGCAGTTTGTCCATACCGGCTAATTTAAATGATCTATGCGTTTTAATGGGTGTTGGTTCAATTGATATGATTGAACAACACGATACTCCTGATTATTTTCAATTTAATTTTATTCAAAATTCCGACAAAAATGGACATGTAACAAATGAATTTTTAAATATCATGAATCAAATTTATCTTGAAAATGATCTTATGAATAAAAATCATTTTAATCTTGATAGTATGAGTTACTTTGCCAAACGAAAAAAATACGAATCCAGTTTTCAAACAAGAATAAGGTAAGTCAGTCAATTGCGAACAAATAAAATTTATTATTATTTTTAAAAACAAAAAGCCTTCTCTTAATCTATCTATACTTGTTTCGTCAATTAAAATTCTTATTATTAGCAAAAAAAAAAAAAAACAAAAAAAAAATTTATTTAAATTATCAGATAAATTTTCGAAACTTCACTCTTCTTATTTTTAATTAATTATTTAAAATTTTGTTTTAAATAATTTTGCATTTGCAATCAAGCAAAAAAAAAAAAAATAATACTATAAGCTAATTTTAAAATATTATCATAATTGACGGAACAATTTATTTTTATTTTTTTTTAAATATATTCTTTGAATGGAACTATCAATCTATCAGCCAAAAAATTAAAAAAAAAAAAATGAAAAAATTTTACTTTGCTTTTTACCTTACTTAATTTAGCGCTGACTTTAATGGAAAACGCATTTACTTTAAAAATGGGTATGCTCTTTTTATGTTGTATGTGTGTGTATGTATGTGTGTGTGAGTTTATGTTTTTATGTTTTTGTGCACTATTGACTTGCATGTTAATCATAAGTACTTTAATTTGACAAATCTTATAAATTATTTGAAGGCGAATAAAATACATAGATGATGACTATCAATCATTTAGAAAAAAGTCATCACATTTAAATGGAGAAAAATCAACTCGTCAACAATTTGCTACTACACCATTTACAAAAAGCGAACTAGAAAATTTAAATCAAAATTCTGAATTACTAAAAGATGTTTTAAAAAAAGAATTTAATTGTTTTTCCACAAAGATAAACAAAAAGCCTAGTCAAACGTTTGTCGGATGGTCTAAAGATTTTGAGCAAAAGTTTTCCTATATTAAAAAAAAAATTGATTCAATTCAAAAATCTAAACTTGCATCGCTAGATGAACGCTATCGTACTAATTTAAATCGTGCAATTAGCTTTAGTGATTCAAATATTAATTATCAATATTGCTATGATCAATTCGAAGAAGCAGCCGGTAGTACAGGCCTAATAAATACAGATGGCAGTCTTAATTTGAACATGATTTTGAAAGGTGCTCATTCAGTTGTACTAAAAGAAAATTGCTTAAAACTATGTGATCTCTCTTTGAATATTCTTGAAAATTTGATTTCAATTGAAATACTACCAAGTCAAGATATTGACGAAAAATTAGAATATGCTAAAAAAAATTTGTTCCTATCACCATCGTCTATAAACTATTTGGAAGAATTGGAAAATAAATACAATGATAGCTATTATATAGCTGCCGATTTGGCACTTAGAAACATCAAATGGCTCGGTTGTCTTAATTGTCAGACTGGTTCTAAATCGTTTCTTAACGATCAGTTAAGAGGTCGTGTAAAGCTTATACTTGGACGATTGTTTAAAAAAAATCGAAAAAGATTTGAAAATTTTTTTAAAATTTTTATAGAAAAAAGTGATATTAATCACCTAATGGAAACATTTCATGCTTTATTTGGCTATTGCAACGATCCACTATTGGGCTATGGTCATTATTATCCATATGTGACCGTAAGAGTTGGAAATGAAAATGTAATGGTACAAAATTTGGCTTATGATTTATCGCCACCAACTGGACCTGATGGAACGGCGTTCAACATTGATGCGGTTATTATTGAAATAATATTAAAACCTTTAGTAGACAGACTACTGTGTATGCGGCAACAACTTTCTAATCAAGAAAATTTGGTAATTTTTCTTTTTTTTTTAAATTTAGTTTTATTTAAATTGAAAATAATTAAAAAAAAATTAAATATTTAAGTATTTGTTTAGTGATGTTAGAAGTTTTCTAAGTTATATTAAAGAAAATCATGGTAACATTTTTCGAAAATTGGCTCTAGCAAGTATGCTAGATCCTCATATACGTCTTAGACAAGAGCTTTGTAGCAAAAATTCGAAACTAATCGAAATAGATGATATTCTAGAACAATTAGAATCACTAAAGCAAATTGTTCAAAATTTAAAACCAGAAATTGTACAACCACCAAATGAAGAGGAAAATCTAAAACAATTTTCTAAACAAAATGGCGACAACGATTCAAAAGTAATTTTAATTAAGGAAATAATGTTTATTTTAATTTATTTAAAATTTTTAAAAAAATTAAAAAAAATAAAGAGATCAAGTTTTCGCAATAAACAAACAAAATTAGATTCCAGAAACAATTTGGATAGCGATCCGAACGGATCAAGTCCTGTTTTGAATGAAAATCTACTAACACTAACACTGGATACATTAGGTTCACGTCGTGGATCCGAAGCAAGCTTTCGCAAAATAATAAGCAAAAAATTCAAAGAACATAAAAAGCCATCGTTAAGCATTAATGATGAATTTGATACAAACAATTCGAAATTAGACGAAGAACGAGACGATCGTTCAATAGTAAAACCAAACAAAAAAGAAGACACTGTTCTAAGTGATACAGATATTTTGAACAATTTGTATGAACAAGTCCAAAGTCAAAAGCGAAAAATACTAAACGAAAAATTATTTCTCAATTCTCGTCTTGTATTTAAGGGTCTTGAGTATTATAGATTTTTGATGGAATGTTTGCCACCTGCTTCTTTGCCTGACGTTCCATTTATGTCTGCATTGCTTGATTTAGAAGCTCCAATATTGGCCAAAGCTTCGTTTCTAATTGAAACAGCTTATTTTGTCAATCGATGCAATAGAAAAGATTGGCCTGAATGGATCAAAATGAACATAAACATGTGTAGACCATATGGTTCATTTTTTAATAATAAAAATTTGCCTAATACACTCAAACGAAATAAAATCTTTCAGCTAGCTGCAGCGAACATATTTTCGGCATGGGGCGAAGTTCTAGCTATTAAATTGGAGGAAATTCTAAATCAAAAAGAGAATAACCTATGCGAAGTAGACATAAAACCAGAGGATTATTTTGACGATCGTGAGTATTTTTTTTATATATATATATATATTTTATTTTATTTATTTTATTTAATATTTAAAATTATTTAATTGTATAAACTTAAAGAATAAAAGAAATTTTATTTTATTTTATTTATCATTGATGCAGTCATAATTTTTTTTTTTAACTTTAAATTAATTAAATTAATGTTTGATTGAATTAATAAATTTATTTTTCAATTTTAAATTTTGAAGACTCGATTAATACAAATGGCAACAATTGTCCATTTGGTCTCATAAACATTGTTTGTCTTCTCTTGTTGGAAATAACAAAATTTTTACGCGAAACATATCAATACATGCCTAAAAAAATAAACAATATATACACATTGAGACACGATGTTTTATCGGGTACAAATTTTACCAATAGCTCGCTTAAATTTAGTTCAAAAGATAATCGTCATTCAAGAGAACAACGTGTAAATGTTGGCTCTGTATTTTCGAATGAATCGAGTCAATTTTCAATTGCCAAAGAGCATAAAATTCCTTCTAATGACAACATTAGTGCTACAGTTTGCAATGAAAACGACCTTCAATTTTCCGACGCATCAAAGCATATAAGCTTTAATTTGGCCAAAGAAACAAATAGAAACAAATCATTAAGTAGCAGTGTAAATCGTATTGGTTCAGGAATAATTAACGACCAAGCAACAGATAATGATGCTGGTCGTTTGTCAAGCGGTGGTGTTATGAGCAAAACAGGCACAGCTATTAGTCAAGAGAATATAAAAAGTGCTAGTGTGTCTCATATAAATCAGAAACGCAATAGTGTAAAGAGGCGACCAAGTCTTAAATATAGAGACAGATCTCATCGAATGAACAATTCAAGTAGTTTTATTAGTCGCAAATTGAGTAATTGCAATAGTCAGTCGGATGACAAACAAGAAATGGAGCATTCGTTTCATTTGAATCCAAATTCGGCCATAGAAGAAAGTGTTCTTATTATTGCTGAGGAAAATAGTTTGCCTAGTCATCAGGGAGCAGTTACTTTTGGCGGTGTTCAAGCTCAACAACAACAAAATTCTGAGCCTAATTTAGAATGTGAAGTGGACGAGGCCGATTTCAATCGATGTTTTCCATGGATAAAAATAGTTGTTAAACTATTCAATTTAATTAATTTCAATTGCACTCATTATCAATCAAATCAAACAGTGCAGCATTCAACATCTACTCAAATTCAGATTAAATGCAGACGTAATTTGTCTGAGTCGTGCAATAAAGACTGCTATTTGAGACTTTTCAAAAATAGTCATTCATTGATTGAAGCTGTATTGAGAATTTACGAAACATCGACCAATTTGAACATGTTTGAAAAATACAAAAAGCAAATTGACTCAAAATCCAAAGACAATCATATGAACACCAAAACAATTGGCAAACATAAAGATTATTTATATTCAAATATAAAAACCAGAAAGGTATATTTTTTTTTTATTCTTATTAAAATAATAAAATTTTTTTCTTAAAATAATTTTCCATATCTCAAATATTGAATTTATTAATTAATTAATTAAATTTACTTTTATTTTTTTTATTTTTTTTTTTATTTACAGAATTCACAAAGTTCATTTAATTCGCAAAAAATATTTTTTATAAATAACATACTGAAAAAAAATCAAATCAATAAAACAAGCATTAATAGTCAAATAATAAATCAATCGATTGTTAATAATCATGGTTTTGTAAATTCAATTCAAACAAATCAAAATAATGTACCATTTTACGAAACTCTTAGAACTAAATTGGAACGTAACAAAGAAAAAATAGCCACTTGTGATTACATTTACAATCAAGTTAATTTTTTAAATCATATACCATTGCAACTTTTATGCAAATCTTTACTTGTAATGTCTGACGAATTGTTTGTTGAAGTAATTGATTTTTCTTGGAATTTATTGCTTAATTCAGACCAAGAAATATCAAGCTCAGCAGCTGTTCTCTTCCTAATAGGATCAATTAAACAGCCAAATCATGTACAAGAACTAATGAGCTCTAATTTTAACTCAAAAAATGTTGATACAAGATATCGAGCTGTTCTAAAGTAAAATTTTAATTATTTTCTTAATGGACAAGAAAAAAAAAGTTTTCTTTTGTTTTAGATTTGAAGTATTGTGGAAATTTCGCTATCATGTTTGGCCTCGATTAGAAGCAAATGCCAATACTTGGCTAAAAATATCGCCTCCATGCATTGAATTTGTTCTACCATCACCGCCTATTGGAATTTCATCAAATCAGCCTGTCGATCCACCATGGATGCCCAAAGCTAAAACAAAAGTTGAAGAAGTAACAATTAATCAAAGCGAAGTCAAAGCTGTGGTCACTGCAAGTAAATCAAGAAAAAAACACCAACAAGAAATACTGCACAAAGCCTTGGAAGCGGATAAAATGAATAAACGTATGGCTCGCGAGATTTATAATTTTACAGATTTAAATTACTTGCAGCATGCCTCTATTGAGCCATTTATGCACCAATCTAAAGAAGAAACTGAAGAAGGTAAGTTGTTTGTTTTCTTTTTTTTTTTGGTTATTAGCCCAATTTTGTTGGGTTTTATTGTTTTATTAACCATTAAAAAAAAAAACACCAATTTTTGACATTTGTTTTGTCAAAAATGTTATGCATAGACATGCATAATGAAGAGCATGATATTCCGACACAATTTAATCCAGCTAATTTAAATATGAGAAAACAGTCCGTTATGGTATTTAAGCGATTTCAACAGCGTAACTCTGTCATTTGGAATAGAAAGTCTTTGCTTAATGAAGGTTCGTTTGTTTACACAAACACGATTAATTAATCTATTTAGGGAATACAAACTAGCTCCTTAAAAATAATGTTATTTATTTTTCTTTTTGGAATATAAAAAATTGTTTAATTCATTTAAATTAGATAATAAATAAAAGATTGTAAAATTAAACAGATAAAATTAAAATTAAAATTAAATAAATAGCATTATTTAAATTGATTTATTAGAGCGAATGTTTATGTAAATTTTGCTTGCAACATACCTAAGATAAAAAAAATTAAGCAAAGATATAGCTTGTTAATGAATTATTGCTTTAATAATAGTAAAAAAAAAAACATATTATAAATATAGAATGTTTGGATTGCTGTTGGACTGTATTATTATTTAATTGTGATTAGTTAAATGTAAACTAAATTAGAAAAATTAAAATTTTAGAAAATATGCTTTAAATGGAATGAAATCTGCATTTATTTATCGCATGAATTTAATTTAATAATGCTTTAGCTTAGTGTAAAATTTTAAAAACCAAAAATCAAATTTAATATTTTTGTGTTTATAAAGGAATGGATGAAAATGGAGAAAATAGTGCTACTAGCTTAGCTAATGATGTACAACAAAGTCAAGCAGTTTTTCCTACAGCAATTAGTTCAACTGTTTTGTGTCTTGTTGATCTTTTATTTGATCATGAATTAAACGCTAACAATCAGTCAGGTAAAAATCTAAATTAAATTTTCTAAAAATTAATTAAATTTACAAACAAAACCTAAATAAATTAAGTTGCCTCCCTAGTATACAAAATTGTATGGACATGTTTGACTGAAGATGCTGCTCTCTTTTTGAGATATTTTTTTGAAAAAATTACTCATAAAGACAAAAAAAATATTTTAATACAATATTTAAAACGTCTATTGAGTGTTTATATAGAGCTACCACCTCAAACAGCTTATGTGCTTTTCAATTATCTTCTTGGTGTTGTAATGTTTTTTGTTAGGACTTCTTCGGACACAAGCCAAGAAGCTATATCATCAATACAAACAATTATTTGGCGTATAGCCGCTTTTGTCAATGGTATTGTATTTAAAGATTTAAAACAAACTTTAAGAAAAGAACAATGTGACGTAAGATTTCTATTCGAATAATATATATTTTTTTTTTTTATTTAAATTTTAAAGCCATCTCTTTTGGTTACAGCCAATGTTCCCAGTGCTAAAAAACTAATTGTACATGGTCCTGATCTAAGTCAAATTCCCAATCAGTTTCCTATTTATGACAACACACAATTTTCATTTATTATTCAAGAAAGTTTTGGATTTTTTAAAATACCCGAATCCAAAAGAGATCGATACTATTTGTTCGACATTAAAACAAGTAAATTAAATCCAAAATTAAACTCATTAAATATTTGGATGTGTATTTATTTATTTATTTGTTGAATTTTTTTTTAGACCAAATACATTTACCAGATACATATGTGAGGAATTTTTATTTTTTTCGACGCAACTTTTATCCACAATTAAGTCTTGTTGAAATGGATCCCAAAGAAGCAAATAAACTGATAGAAAAAACAGTAAAAATCATAAAAATCTACCATATTAATATAAATATTTTCTACCTATATTTTCTTCTTTTTTTTTTTTGTTTAAAGGCTTTCAATTTAAAAATATTAGAACAAAGCAAAGTTTTGTTTTTTCGTAAATTATTGGAAAACACACCATACAATCAAATGAATGCAACTGCAGCATTTTTACACGATGAACTTCTTAAACTTCCTATGTTTCCGAGAAAAGCTCTTGAGGCTGACTTTAATTTGTATTCAAAATTTTCCGACAGAGAACTATTAACTACAGACATGCTTCATAAATATTCATGGTGTCAACTAATTTGGTCACTTTTCTCATCAATTGACAGCAAAACTGCAACAACATGGGACATAACTCTTTTTATTAGTGTTATAAATGGATCATTTGTTTTACACTCTGAAGACATGATCATTATACGCACTTGTCTTGCTATTTATATTAATTCTGCTCAGCATTTTCAGCACATATTTGCCACTAATGGATTCTTATTGATAATGCCTACACTACTTAAAGTCTATTCAAATATGCAAGCTAATCCATTACTAAAAAATGCCATAGAATTTTGCTGTCTTCAATTTTATACAATGCATCGTATTCCATTTATTCTTCAGGTAGATTGATTGAATTAATTAAATTAAAAGCAAAAATTTCTAGAAAATTTTTTAAAATAAAAATAAAAATTTTTTTTTTTCTTTAGATGTTTGGCAGTGTAGCCCAAATTTTGGAATTGGAAAATGAAAAAAGTGAAACAATTGATACAACCAAAGTACAAGCATCGGCACTGTTCAATTTACTTTTGGCTCTCGAATCAAATGTTGCAGATAACTTGCGTATTTTAGAATTAGTTAAACCGTATAACAACGATTCAACTAATCAAACAAGTTTATCATCAATAATCAATCAAACTCAAAATTCAAATTTAAACTTGCACAATACTGAAACAGTTGCTAAGCCATACGAAAATGTAGACAAAATTCCACAATCACAATTCAATAATAACCAGAATCAATTTTCTTCTCCGGCTAGTTTACTCACCAATGCTGGCTCATCTGCTGCTGTACTAGCCGTATCGGGCATATCAGCCACTAATCTATTGATTACAAGTTCAGGTGCTCTAGGCATAGGTCAATTGGCCAATTTGACCAACAAAGATTTGATTAATCAAGCATTTCCTACTGAGCAAAATGAAAATTTAGCAAATAGCAAAAATTCAGATACTTTAAAAAGTATTCAAGGCATGAAAACATTAGACTTTTGCTATCAAGATGATCAAAATATTAAATTTAATATGATTGATTCAATTAATTTATGTGTTACTGTTATAGCTTATGCCACATATACAACAAGAGCTAGTCAAATGCTTAATATTTTAAATGTTATTGTGCCTAGATATGTTAAATTTCTAAAAGATGAGACAGAAAAGCTAAGCAATTCGATTAAATCGAATAGTTTTGGTCATTCGAATTCATATGATAAACAATCCAATAGTGAATTATCGCAAAAAGCTCGCAATGAGTTTGTTCAATTGCAAAAAATTTCTGTATCACTTAAAACACTAGTTCATTTGTCCGATTATTTGACTAGAGTGTATACGGGACCTCGTAATACCGAAACAACTAATGTTACAAAAACAGCTCAAACAAATCAACGAAATTCAAACAATAGATCGCCAAGCATTATACCTGATGAAGACTCGATGCGATTCGGTGACGATAAACGAAGAGAAACAACAACTGATGATAAACAAGTTAAACAAGAATTTCGTTTACCAAGAGATTCGTTGCTAAATGTAATAAGTGATTTTGTTTTTTTTGCTTCGAAACGCATAAAAGAATTGTACAAGTTAATAAATGACTCAAGTTTAAAAGTGACTGAATTGTTAGATACAAAAGCTCATAGTAAATTGGTTGAGATTGCACACACTTTACTTAAATTGTGGGACGATTCAATTACTTTGTCTGGTTGTGGATTTCAAAATTATTTTCAAAAATTGCTTCCAGTAACAAATTGGAGCCAAGAAGAGCTTAAGCCAGCATTTAATAATCTTCTTAGACGAATTGATAGGCTTTTTACAAAAATTTTAAAACGACCTTATGCAAAGGTAAATATACGAAATTTAATTTAAAAATTTTTTTTTCAATTTTTTTTTATCTAATTTAATTTAATTTAAAATTTAATAAATTTGAAAAAAAAAAAAAAACAAAAAACAAAAAAAATTCTAAAATATCAATAAATGTTCATTGCATTATTGACCGAATAATAAAGAATTTAAAAAAAAAAAATTACCATTATTAATTTTTATTTTCACATAGAAACTTGTGGATTGGACTGCTGTGGCTGGCCTTCTAAATGGTCTCTATTTGACTTTAGATCGTCAAGAAAACATTGCTAATTTGCCATATTTTAAAATGCTTATTAACAGTACAATTTCTTTGGTTCTAAATGAGAGTTCATCAATAGACATGTACACAACTGGAGGTAGCATATTCAGCAATAGTGGAAGTAGCTCGTGTCGACTCGAGTTTCAATTACCAATTATTTTCTCTAAATCTGTTATTAGAATTGTTGGAAAATATATAACATTGCTAAAAGATCAATCTAATTTGGAGCAACTATTCGGCAGTACCAACCTAAGTCCAATTAATCCAGCAATTCCGACTAGTTTGGCCTATTTGCTTAACTTTCTTCTTCCATTGCTATTTTGGAGTGCAAGTGATCGCAAAGATTCGCCAAAACTAAATTCAACAGATCTTTCATTTATTGTCAACATGATTCTTAACGCACTTAAACCACCGTCTAAACTAGCTGCTACTTTACTTTTACAAGCACCCAAACAGCATCATCTTAGCGCATTTGATACAAATCCACAAACAGGAGCTAAATCGACTAAACAAATGAAAGACTTAATAACACAAAGCACTTATTTAAGTAATAAGTTTAATTGTTAAAAAACTTTTTTAAAAAAAATTAATTCTTTTTTTTTTTAAGCTTTAAAACTGCTCACTTTTAGCTTTACAAAATTTATTGATTTAATAAAAATTTCCAATACCATACGACTTATTTGTTTCAAGTCAAAAAATATCTATTTTTGGAAATATCTAGATTTTATATCAACTAATCGAACTCCTCTATTTTTATTACTCAAACCATTTATAGAAAATTTTGTAGCCACTCAAACATGTGAATCCGAGCTAGAAAGTCAATTAAGACACACAATTCAAAATAAACTTAACTATTTGAATCCAATTGATGTCAAATGTACCAATACTGTTTTGGACGAATTAATTGAAGAGTTAAACACAATAAAATTAGAATCAAATGGTGACTATAGGCCAGACAAAGACATAAAGATTGATAGTGAAGAAGATAGAAACTTGAAAAATTTGAGTAAATATGAAGAAAAATCACCAAATATGTCTAGTCCTAGTCGAAATTTAGCTTTCAAATACAATAAGGCTAAAAAAGATTCAGCAATGACTTCACCATCCAGTTCGATGAATAGTTCGCCTAGAAAAAAATTCGAAAAACTCAATCACAAAACTGGAGCTGATATACTTGAAATTTATAAAGCAAAACTAAGAGCTAAAAAAATAGCTATAGAAAATGAAAAAGAAATGGAAAATTTGACAAATATTAATCTAATGGCTAATGTGTCTAGTAATCAAAAATTAGCATTGGCAAAGAATCAATCACAAGTGAATAAAAATATAGATGAATTGTTAATATCAAAAGAAAGTATGAGTATGAGACAATCAACTGAGACTAGTAGTGCAAATGAAAATAGTGAGCAAAGTCAAAGTCAAAATCAAAGTGAAACTAGCGATTCGACAAAATCTTGTGACGATACTTTAAAGGAAAATAAAAAGCCTAAATCAAAAAAAATATTTTTTGTTTAATTTTAATATTAATAAATAGTGATACAATTTAAACTAGACAAGTATTTTTTCTTTTAATTTTTTGTTTAAAAATTTTTTAATAAAATTTAAAAAAATTTTTAAACCTTAAATTTTCGTTAAAATACATTTTAATTTATATTTGTCTATTTTAAAAATGATATTTAAATTAAGAGATCAAAATATCATAATTATCAGTTGTTTTTGTTTATTTGCTAGGAACACAATAAAACTTTAAACCTTTACTTTATTAGTAATTTTTTTTTATCTTTCTTAGAATTAATAAATCAAGTTAAATATAGTTTGATTATGAAATAAACAAATTACCGTTGCCACACTTAGCGTGCAAAAAAACGTGATAAATTTGACTTAAAAATACAAATTTCAGATTATTCGAAATTTGAAAAAAAATTAATTAATTTATTAGAAAAATAAAAGTTTAAATCAAATAGCTTGTTCACAATTGTGTACTTTAGACATTTTTATTTAACTGTTGAATTTTAGATAAAATATTAATAAATTTAAGAGAAATAAATTTTATCTCGTTTTATTACGACGTGAGTTTCTATTCATATTAGCAGAGATAAATTTTGTTGTTTGCTAAGCTAGATATGATAAATTTGTACTATTTATTGAGAAAAACAATTAAAAAAAAAATACTTAAAATATGAAAATGTATTTTTTTTTAATAGGATTTCTTCTATTTGGTTGTATGTCCCGCAACAATTGTGCCAATATTGACGCACTTTTGAATTCAATGACCATTGAAGAAAAATGTGGTCAAATGACTCAAATTAATTTTGATGTAACTCAAAACTCTGATGATCAAATAGATTATGATACAAATCCTATAAATTTTACTAAATTGGAATATGCCATTAAAAACAAATTTGTTGGCTCAATTCTAAATGCACCATATAATCTAGCTCAAAAAAGCTCACTTTGGCAAAAAATAATTAAAAGTATTCAAAATGTGGCTAATGAAACAAAAAATAAAATTCCTATTATTTACGGAATTGATTCAATACATGGTGCTCATTATATTCAAGAATCGGTTCTTTTTCCACAAGCTATTTCGCTGGCTGGTAGTTTCAATCTAGATATGGCGAAAAAAGTAGCTAAAGTTATTTCAGTTGAAACTCGCGCTGTTGGAATCCCTTGGAATTTTAATCCTGTTTTAGACGTTGGCCGTCAGCCACTTTGGCCAAGAATTTTTGAAACTTATGGAGAAGATTCATATTTAGTTGGTAAAATGGGCGAAGCTTTTATTCAAGCTAGTCAA
>VANL01001124.1:0-17217 GCA_006352455.1 Brachionus sp. 'Tiscar' | reverse complement strand
TTGCATTTTAAAAAAGAATATTCTATTAAAAATCTTTTTCTTGATTTAGAATATTATGATTTTTTGTTTAAAATATATTAATAATTTTAACTAATATTTGAAGAGGTATTAATTTTAAAGTTTTTATTGAATTATTTAATCATATACAAACTAATATATTGTTATTATTTTAGTGTCTAAAATTTTCCAGGATTTTTTTTATGATCAATAATTTTTGGCCAAAAATTTTTAGAATAAATTAATAAAAAAATTGAAATTTCTTGCCTTTAATAATAACTCTTCAACAAAGATATTTTTTAATTTATTGTAAAAATCGTCGGAAATCTAAATTAGCATTTTTGTTCATGCAGAACAAATTCTATTGAATTAAAATCTTGACAAGAATTTTATTTTACCGTTTTTTAATTATTATAATTTTTTTTAAGTTCTTTTAATTAATTATATATTTATCCAAACCATATTTGTTTGCTCAACGAATACAGTTAAGCTATTCGAAATATTCTTTGGGTCATTGAGTCATTATCTGACTATTAAAAATTTTTAATATAATTTTTAAACATAAGAACAGAAATATTTTAAGTTTTGAAAAAATCATATTGGACATAAAATTATTTATTTTGCCATGTAATAAATTAGGGTCTAGTCGACTATGTGAGCATTTGATCACAAATTATGTGAACATTCGACTCAAGACGACTTGGTGAACTATGATGCTCACCAAAGTCATGTTCACAAAAATTTCATTAAATTTTTTTTAAAAAGTGATAGTGAACAAAGGAAAATTTCAAATTTATTATAGTCCCAGTTTTAGCAACATTATTTCTAAGTTGTCTTTTATCTTTTAAAGACAAAATTTTATGCTTTTTTGAATTTTTAAAAATATTTTAGAAATAATTTTGCTAAAAGTTCTTAAGTATTAAAATTTAAAACGTAATAGATTTTAAAATAGATAAACATACTAACACTAACAAAATTATATATCATGCAATTTATAAATTTTGTACCAAAAAACTGTAGAAAACATTTTTTTTATTAAAAAAAATACTTTTATTTTTTCTAAATTATTCTGTTCATTCATCAAAAATATTGCTTTAAAGTTATTTGATTCTAATGAATGACTTAATACATTTTTCTTACTTAATACATTCAGTTTCAAAAAAAAATTTTTTAATACTTTCGGCATTAAGAATTTTTTTTTACGGAACAATTTTTTTTAAATTTTCTTTTTTAATCAATCTTAAGTCATTTAAATAATTAAAATGCTCTTCTTTCTATTATAAGATACAACAATTTTTTGGATAAGAAAGAAAAAATTGTCAGCTGTTCGTCTGTGTTTACTAAAACCCGACCGCTCTTGAACAAGTAAAAACTTACTTACAAGCTCTAAAAATCCTTTCCAAGACAGCTTGTCATACTTGATATAAGTCTATAAATATATACATAAATATATAGGCTTAAATTAATTACGCTAGTTAAAAAACTCAAAATGCTAGGTTAATAAAAAAATTCGCTAAGTAAAAAATTTAATTTGTTAAGTAGGTAAAAAACTAAGTAAAAAAGTTTTTTTTGCTAGGTATTTTTTATTGGTTTTTCAAGCTAAAAAACAAAAAATGCTAGGTAAATTTAAAGAAAATTATAGGTAAATTTTTAAAAAATGCTAGGTAAATTTTTAAAAAATGCTAGGTAAATTTGAGAAAATGCTATGTTGTAATAAAAAAAATTCGTCAGGTAAAATAAAACAACAACTAAACAAATTAAAAAAAGTATAAAAAAATTTCTATTGTCTCATAAGAGCTTGCAATGCTTAGGCTGGACGACCACGTTTTCTTTTCTCTCCGATTGGAACATCTTTCGCAGCAGCAGGAACTTTTATATATTTTAATCGCTAGACCAACTAGATGTTTACAAATATAATTTTTCATAAAATGTGGACAATTGCATGATTCTTTTTTCCAATTTCCATTTGAGCCATCATCTGGTATTGTTATGCACCAAACTTTAATTTTCGAGTATCTTTGAAATGTATTCTTTGGAATGCAACATTTTTTTTTTATTAGAATGATAATCAATTCAGTCTTACCGTAATTCCTCATTTTTTGTCCCAGGTACAAAAAATTTTTTTCGTATTTGTACCACGTCACAAATTTGGTTTTGTAGCCATTTTTTGATGGTATTTTGTTCCGTCACAAAACATTTTGTACCAGCTAAAATTCCGAATTTATACCATGGTACAAAATAGGTCATTTTAAAATGTATTATATAAAAAAATCGGAAACTTTTTTTTGGTTCATTATTTAAGAAGTCAAGAATCCCATATTTCAGATAGTCCATTCAAAAGAAGTCTCCTTTTGCAAAACAAGCCTAAGAATTTAGTTTAGTTGTAAAAATGTAATATTTTCTGTCTGTTTTTTTTTCACATTTTATGTTTCGAAATATTTTATTCATTAATTCATGTAAACATATCCATTTTGGACTTAATTATATTAAAATTAAGTTTCATGATCAATACGAATTGTAATTTGATACAATTTGATTTTATTTAGACTCAAGAGTTACAATTTATTTGTATTAAAATGATTAAAAATAATATTAATGTTTATAGAGATTAAAAAAAAATTTCCTTAGTTTTTCTAAGTTTTATCGAATAAATTCCTGAATTTATAAATTAAATATTTGCAAAAAAAAAGTTTCCGATTTTTTTATATAATACATTTTAAAATGACCTATTTTGTACGTAGCTGGTACAAAATGTTTTGTGATGGTACAAAATACCATCAAAAAGTGGCTACAAAACCAAATTTATACCATGGGACAAAAAATGAGGGATTACGGTATTTATTTTATCGATTACTCAATAAAGCCACCTCCATTACTTCTTTCCGGTTTTAATTTATCATTTTTATCAAACAAACTAGCGCTCTTGTTTTTTATCCTAGCACTTTGTTTTATTACAAAACATTTTTAATTTTAGCACTTAGCATTTCAAATAACCAACCTAGCATATTTGATTTTATTCCTAGTATTTTGTTTAACCATTAGCCTATTATTTTTAATTTTTTACATAGCATTTAAATGCATATTAGATGGATCTTGTAATTAAGATGATTTTTTAGGTATCATGATTATGTTTGCAGTTTTTCAAGCTCTCGGAATCTTGCCATGTACAAGGCTACTATAGGCCGATTTGATTTAAAAAATTGATGCAAAATGAAAATAATTTTTTTTTCCAAATTCTAAAAAAATAAAGAAAAAACCCAAATCATTTAATAATAATAATAATAATAATAAAAATAAAATGAAAGATATGATGTACAAGTACATGGAACGAGAGTTTAGCCTCATCTTAATAGCTTTTTTAAATCAAATTTAGAAATTTTGTTTTCAAAAAACCTTACCTGTATCTGAATATACTGTATAACAACTCTATCAAGTTGATTCCAAACATTGACTACAATCTTGCTGAAAAAAATAAATCTTTGCTCACAGTTCTTTACCAATTTTCTTTCTAACAAAAAATCATGAGGTCTAGTTGTTGGACGAAAACTATTTTATGGATTATTCTTGAAGACTAGAAGGGTACATGCCAGTTAATCTTGTCGTGTCCTTTGATAATTTTGAACATTTCGATCACATCCCCTCTTAATCATTTGGTCTCTAGGCTGGTTAAATTCAATGCAACTAATCTTTCTGAATAGCTTTACTTTTTTAGTTTCGGAAACAATTTAGTGGCTCTTCTCTGGACTGATTCTAAGACCTTGATGTCTTTTTTTTAAGTATTCGTTCCAAACTTGAACTCCATACTCTTGATGTGGTCGAACCAAATCTTTGTATAACCTTCTTACTGTTTCTTTTTTCTGCAATTTGATAGTACGCTTTTTTGAACCTAAAACAGAATTAGATTTATTTGCAGCGGTTTTGACTAGATTTGGCCGATAGTGTAGGTGAAATTTGGGTTATTCAATCCACAATGCATACATTTCTTTTTGTTTACATTGATTAACCAATCGTTCGTTCATTTTGATATTTTATTAAAATCATTCTCTACACAAGATTCCTCGCTGTTCACGTTTGACATCAACTTTGTGTATTCCGCCAGTAAATATCTGACACAGATTTTCTAACATTCTAAGTAAGACGTTAATGTAAACAATGAACAGAATCGGACCCAAGACCGAAACCTGTGGAACTCCACCCTCAACTCATATCCATTCAGACACTGTTTCACCCATAATCACTCTCTGTCTTCTTTTTAGAAAAAAAGCTAGCCCATACAATAAATAACTCATCAAAACCATAACATTCAAGTTAGTGAATAAAGTGTTTATAGGAAACTGTATCGAATGCTTTAGCAAAATCAAAATAGATAATGTCATTGACTACGAGATAAAATCTTTAATCTCCAATAAATTTGTAACACATGACTTATTTTTTACGAATCCATGTTGTTTGTTGTTTATTAAAATTTTCTGAAATAATGGACAGAAAATCAAAAAATGTGAAAATGTAATAATGTAAAATTATTTTCATTTTACCAAAATCATAAATTAAAGTTTTTTTAGAAAATATTTTTTAGTATTATAATTTTATTTTTAATTAATTTTTTAAACCATTATATAACATGGATAGATAATGAGATTTAAATATTAAATAGCTATATTCCTTTCTGTACTTTATAACTTCTTTAGATATGAATAAAAATCTATGAATTAAATTTTTTTGTTGTGGACAAGTGCATATCAATTGATCATATGATTTTTGAATCTAATGACAAATCGATCGACCAAAAAAAATTTGGAAGATCTACTTTAGCCAAGAAAAATTATGTTTAAAGCCAAATTTAATTTTTCTGTTATTAATATTTCAATTTTTTTTACTCAAAATGTAATTTTACTTGCAATTTTTTTATTAATTTTGTACTTGAATTAATTTTTAACAGTTTTAAAATTTAAAATTTAAAATTAAATAGCTTTTTAGTTTAATTAAAATTTTAAAAAATAAATTCAAATAACACTACAACAAATTTAAAAAAATCTTTAAGGTTCAATACCTTTATCGAATTTCTGAGTCGCATATTCTAAAGATGACTCTAATTAATTTTGGTGGTTCTATATACAAAGATTAATTGTATAGATTGTTGATTTTTTGATAATTAAGTAAAACTAAAATTCAGAAACTCAGTTTTAATTTAAAACTTTTAAAGCAAAATTTTTTTTTTTATACAAGGGGATTTTGTCCTTAAATAGAAAATATTTGATAAAGTTAAAATTTTTGAAAAAAAAATATAGAATAAAATCTTAAAAAATTTTGTTATTTTCTAGATATTTTCTAGATACCAAAAGTCCAATTATCAAAAAAATTAAAAAAAAAAAACGCAACAACGGTAAATGTAGACTATTGAGGTTTAATTAGCTTGAAAAGTAGTTGAATCGGCTAATTGGTGTAGAAAGGGTTGAAAATAATTTGTTTCCTATATAGATAAAATTAACCTAGAATGAGATTTACTTTTTCTTTGTGCGATAACCAAGTGAAGATCCTCAATTTCTGAATCATTCAACCAAAATTTCCTTAAATATTTTATTTTTATTTAAGTTTATAAAAAATAAAACAGTAATAGTAAAACATATTAAATTAATAGATTGGCTCTAATATATCTGAATGATTTTATTTAAACATTTATAATTGATTCTCATATTTTAACTAAAAATTATTTTAGATCTTTTTTCGATTGAATAACTCCGGTATTTTAAATGATCTGTTGGTATCAAGTTTATTATTCAACGAATGTATCTTATTTCTAGTTCCGATTTTTATTTTAGAATGAAAATCACTAGGATTAAAATGCAAATGACCAGGCTGTTTTGGACTTTCTTCCTGATTTGGCTTCTTCAATTTAAGTTGAACGATTTTTATATACTTGAATGGACCTGAACTTTCATTTATTTCTTCAGAAATTGATTTTTGCTCTGGTTTTTGGATTCTAGAGTTTTGGTTTTTCGAAGGAATCTCCGAGTTGGAAAGGGAAAAATTCATATTTTTGAGACATTTTGCTTTAGATTTGAACTCTATGTGCTTCTTTAATAAAAGCTGCTGTTCAGCCCTTAATTTTTCTCTTTCAAGAATTATCTTTTGCTGCTCGGATAAATTTGCAAACACCGTTCGTACGTGCGGGATTCTTCGATGAGGATTTTTTATTGTCAGATGAAAATTTTCTTCCATTGTTTTATTCTGAAAATTAAAAAAAAACAAAACTCAATCGCTTCACCAAGCTATTACTTTTTACTTCATGCTTGGATAGCTACTAAACTATGCACAAAATTGGCTCACCTTTATACATAATTAATCATTTGTTAAAAAACAAAATTTAAGTATTTGCTTTTCGCTTATATTTACAGAAATTTATGCTATCAGTCACACTTGTATTGAAACAAATGTAAAAATATGAATCATTAGAAATTAGCTAAATATTTTATTTTAAAACAAAAGAAAAAAACTAATAAATATATTTTTTATTAGAAAAATAAATTAAACAAATTAAGATAAACTTAATAAAACAAAAATGGGACATCAAGCCTACAGAAGAATTCATATGACCTAAAAGCTTCAAACATTGATCATGTTGCTCATTTAATCCTATCAATTCTCTATTCATTTTGAAAAAAAAATTCATATTCGTTTCATTTTCGTAAGTTGGCTTCGATTCTCGAGCTGAGTTACAGATTTTTTTGTCCTTGTTAACCAAAGTCAAATAATTTTTTTTATCAAGATTAAATCTAGTCTTATTTACTTGGCAAATATCTTCACAAGCAGGACATATTAAATTTCCGTAATATAGATTGAAATTTTCTTGATTGTTCAATGCTATTGTAAAATTTATTATATGACCTTTTTGAAAGCATTTTAGTTTTTGTTGGCCTACAAAAACCACTAGACCTTCCTCTGGATCGCAATCATACTTAAAAAAAAAAATTATTTCATTTTATTTTTATTTCTTATCCAACTCTTTGTCCTTGAACTAACAGATTTAAAAATCACTAAATAGATTCCTTTATATCCTAAAATAAAGTGCCGGATATAAACTTGTCACATCATATCATCTAATATTAGGTGAATTAAAATGTGAATTACTATTTGTTAAAATATTTGCTTAAAATCAAAAAATTTTAAATTAAAAACTTTTTTCTGATATCAGCTATTATGAAGAAAGTTTTTATTTTAATTGATTTCAACTTATACAGTACGTTTCAGAAATAAAGTGACAGTGTTTAGAGCAGTGCTAAAGCAAGCTGTCAACTTATTTCAGAAACGTACTGCAGTTAGCATCGGTTGATGTCATCTTATACCAAATCATATTATATGATATGATGTGACAAGTTAATTTCCGGCAAAGAACTTATTTTTTTTGTTAATCTCTAAATTTAATGATTAAAGTTATTTATTTTGTCATTAATTGTATCTGACTTTATCTATAAAAACTTTAAATGACCCTTGTTGACAAAAACTAGAAAATAAATAAATTATTTTGAAAATTTCAATAACAAAAAAATCAAAAATCTTTCCTTTTGATAGATCAAAGTTTACTAAAACAAAAAATAACTAAAAAAATACTTCAACATATTGCAACATGCTGTATCTTTTTTTTACCTAAAAAAAACTTTATTTTCTTTTTTTTAGGTAATCAATAATCAATTAAAATCTTATTGATTTTTTACAAAAAATTTAACTACTTTACTTATTTTAAATTATTTTTTGTATTTTTAAGATTGTCATGTTTTTCGTTTAATAATTAAACTAATGGGAAAATTTATATTTAGTTGATTTAAATTAAATTTTAAATTTTAAAAATAATGCTTGATTAAAATTACTTTATAACATCCGATTGTCTTTGAAACAGTAATTCTTGAGTTACATTTGTCTGTGTAAATTAACCAAGAGCTGGAATGAGAGAAACACTTTGATTTGGAACTGTAATCTTCTAGTATATAGTTTCTTCTTTGCTCCGGGCTGTTTTCTTCGAAAATACACTTGCTGTCTCTTATTTCGTTGTTCATTGACCAGCTTACCTGTTGCATAAAGGGACAATAGTCAGCTAAAGCAACTGAGCCTCCTAAATGTGAATAAGAATATTGAGGAAACCATTGTTTTGTCTGTGAGTAATTTTGGTGGTAATACGAATCAAAGTTCTTAATTTTAAATTTTAATTATTACTTAGTAATATACAAATATATAAATATAAATTTAAGTCTTAAAGTAATTTATTTTTAAATAAATATACTAACTCTATAAATAGCTGGAATTTGGTGAGAATATTCGACCATATTGCAGAGTAAAACAGCATCTCTTTGTTCATTGCATTCATATTTAGTCTTTACGTTTTCATTTCCGGGAATATAATCACAATATGGTCGGATTGAAAGATTTCTATTTAAAAAAAAATGATTTTTAAAAAAATATTTTTCTTGATTAAAAAATAGTTTTAAATAAATGTAAATTAAACAATTGTCGATCAAATCAAAGGAAAAAATTATCTAATATTTATTTATTAATAGTTTTTTATCTAATTTCACTGCTAGAAAAGTATCGATCGATTCAGATATTGTGAGAGAAGCAGACATTTTGGCGTTGCGAAATTCTCAATGTGAATTTTGAAATAAAATACAAAAACAAAAGCTTAAAATAACTAATAACTTTTTTATATGAAATAACTTTTTTTTTTTTATTTAGGTCTAAAACTTGTTCTGAAAAATTGTATCAGCTGATACAAAGCTTGTATCACCAACAATAAAAAATAAAGAAGAGATTCAAGAAAAACGGATCAACTTTATAAAATTAATAAATAAATAGATTAATTTTTATAATTAATACAAAATCCAAATCGTCATGTATCTTAGGATACTTACATCTATCAAAAAGTAAAGTTCGCGCGATGCAAAACTTCCACACTATCTCCAGATATGGATTTCATTTTGTTCAGAATTTTGTCTAGTTTCAGAAGAATTTGTATAAAAAAGTAGATCCCGAAAAAGTTAAAAAATGTCAAAATTTTTCCGATTTTTTTCCGAAAAAATTTTCAATTTATTTATTTTTTCAAGATAACCAGCTCAGAATATAGAGCATTATTTTCTCTATCAGAAAATGTGTCGATCGAGTAGATTCGATTGATTAAATTTTGAGATAAAAAAGCTTAAATAAGATATACTTTATATAAGGCTGTAAAGATTCAGACCCCCCTAGCCAAAATAAAAAAATTTTTGACCCCCCCTAAAATTTTGGCTAAACCTAGGTTTTCATATACGTAGAATCCAAAAATGAGATCGAAATCCATATCTGGAGATAGTGTGGAAGTTTTGCGTCGCGCGAACTTTATCCTAAGATACAAAAATTTTTCAGCAAAAAATTTTTTGAATGAATACATTATGCTCGGATACAAAAAAAATTTTATATTTTTTGATCCAAAAAATACATATTTTGTATCCTTGGATATAAGTAAAAAATGAGTTTCATGGGACTGAATTACAAATATTTTTAAATACTTTTTTCTACGATTGTCGATCCAACTTTTGCAGCTTTTTTTGACGAAATCGCATCCCAAACTAGAACCCCATGCTAGATCTTCTGCCATTGTATAATTTGCTCTGTACCAACTTAAAAAAAAATTTTATTAATTAACAAATATTCAAAAAAAACTTTAAAAAAAAATTTTTAAAGTCAAAGTCAAACCTTCTTATATAAAAATTCACATTTGCTTTTGACTTAAAAATAGTATAAAGTGTAAGTTGTGACTTTGACTTTGATAAAAAAATTTGATGAGTCAAAGTCAGAATTTTTTGAATTTGACTTTTGACCAATTCTAAATTTAGAATTTTGACATAAAATTCTGATTTAATTTTGGAAGCCGGTTAAAAAAAACGGCCGGTTTTTAAACTTTATTTTCTAATCAATCTACCAGGCATCTGTTATTAAATTTCCTTGATTTTTTCAAAAATTAAGTCAACTGGGTATTGTGAATAATCAAATTTTTTTTTTATGTATTTTCTTTTAGTAGATTTTGATTAATCAAAAAAGGAAGAATTTTAGTTTTTCTTGTTTTTGAAATTCACAGTACCAGTCAATTGACGAAATAAACAAAATTTCAAAACACTTGCCCAGTATCTTCAAGAAAAGCAAATGTTATTCTTGAAAAAACACTATTTTGTGTGTAAGTTCCAGTCATTGCTTCATTTTCGAAAACTCTTTTTTCCCAGTGAGTCAACCGGGTGCCAATATCACCTTGATCTTCAAGCTCAGCTCCCTCTAAAGTTGAACAATTAAAATGCTTTCGAACTTCATGCACTACTTTTGGAGTGATTAACATTGTAACGTTACGTTCAATGCTTTTATCACCTATTTTCCATTTATGACGCTTAACATTCTTAATAACTTTGGGGCTAGCTTCATACATATTAGTTCTGAAAAAAATTCAACAAAAAAACTTAATTTTAGTCTCATTTCTAATTTACTTCGCATTGAACGGAGGTTTACCGGTCAGAGGATCGCGTCTAGTCAACGGTTTTCCATTTTCATCGAGAAAAAAACCGAACAAACCCGCCGAAAATCCCTTAATAATTTCAAATTTATTTTTAGAACATTTAAATAAATTTCATATTCACCAGAGCATGTAAAATTTCATGTTTCAAAGTAGCCAGAGCAGGAAAGATATCACTTTTTTTATTAGAAACAGAGTTAGGACATATATTCACATAACCTGCTACTGGTCGATTGTATTTGGACTCCAACTGACAATATGAAGCAAATGCAACTGTATTACTTGCATTACAATGCTCACTATTTATTGCTGAAATATACAAAATAAAGTCGGCATGAATGCCTTTGTTATGTTTTCCTTTGTTTTTACAATTGTTATTATCGAGACAATATTTACAACTCTGTTAAAAATATAATTAAATTTGGTATTTTAACTTAATTTATAAACTTACATCCAAGTGATGTTCCGGTATGGTTATGTATTCACCGCATTTGGTTGTTTCAGAGCAGTCTGTTTCACAAGCCACACTTTTACTCAAATCATCAAATATTAGTTGTGAATTTACACATGATCTAATGTAATAAATTATTAAATCAATAAAAATAAAATATTTTTAAAAATTTTAAATTTTTATTCTAATAAAAATAATTTAAGCTGTAAAAATAAATACTTCCTATAAATTTTACAAATCAAAATGGTACCTTAAATATCTTAAAAAACAATACAATTAGACAAATATTTTGGACAGAGACGCTATTATGGACAGATATTATTTTATTTATATATTTGTTTTCTATTCCCTACACCTTCAGATTTAAGTATAAAACAAAAAATTATAAAATTATTTTTTTTTAATTATATTAAATTCAAATACTTTTGATTTTTTTTAGATGATGATTTCAAATTTAGATTATAAATTGAATTAATTTGTATTTTATTTTTTAAAATTTTAATTATTAATTAATTATATGTAATTCTTATTAATCTTCAGAAATTTATTTCGATTAAATGTATCAATAGCGCTATTGTCATATAATAAAATATAATAAAAAAAATTTTCTTTATTTGCTTAACTATTAGAAAAGTCTAAAGTAGTGAGTAGCATTTATTTTATTTAAATATAATTACCTTCCCAGCAGAATAGGAAAATAGCGATATTTTACTTTCAAGCTTTTCTCCCAATATTTGGTAGCTTCAGGTATTAAATATTCTTTGTACAGCTTCAAGATACTTGGTGTAAATCTTTAAATAATTAATTAAAACAATTGAAGCATTTTCAGTCTTTTAATTAATCGATTACTCATAAAAACTTTGATCATAGTGAGTGTGAATGACTAAATTTGTTGGTTCTTCAAAATTAAGATCTTTATTGATATAAAATGGTATTTGACGATAACTTTTTGATCTTGATTGGTGTCTTGAATTGAAAGTTGAAAAAATCAGCTATAAAAAAATTAATCAAATTAGAAATCAGACATTTAAAAATATGTATCTTGTTATTCTCTATTTCAATTTATTTAATTTTAATTTTCTTCTATTTTAATATTTATTTTATTTATTTTTTTTTTTTATTCTGAAGGAGCACTAGCTGGATACAAAGATAACAAAAAATAATTGGAAATCAAGTCGACTTGACTTTAGCAAAAATAAAAATTAAAGTCAAGTCACTGACTTGACTTTGAAAAGACTTTAAAATGACTTTTTTTTTTGACTTTTGTCCAAGTCTGATTTTAACTTTATTTTATTTTGATTTTTTTTTAATCTGAAGGAGCCTTAGCTCGATACAGATATACAAATAAATAAATAAATAAATAAGAATAAAAAAATTATTGAGTTTAAATAGCTATTTATGCCAACATCAACTTTTGACGGTCTAGTGACTGTAACACACGGTATCCAACACTAATTTTAACTTATTTTACTTTTATTTTATTTTTTCTTGAATTTTTTTTTTCAATCTGAAGGAGCTTTAGCTCCGCACAAATAAAAAAATAAATGGATAAAATAAAATTATTATTCAAAACTCTGGCGTTAGGTATATTTCAAAACTAAAATTTGATGCCGGTTTAATATATAAAACTGGTTTCGAGTCAAGACATCTGGAATACCCTAGTCCGCTGTGTAATTGCTACCAAGCTATTTCTTCTTTTATTCCTGAACAGTTAAATAAAATCAACAAAACCTGATTAAAAAAAGTCAACAAATTTTGTTTAAATAATTCGAAAATTGTTTTAATTATCTAAAACTAATCCTAATTTAAACAATATTTTTTATTAATTATGCCTCTTATCTAACCAAAAATAAAATTATTAAAGAAAATAAAAATTTTATTAAATTTAAATATTACTTTATCATTATCTGGAAAAAAATGACATCTTCTGTTTTTTTGTATTGGTAAGCATTTAATTTTTTGAACACAACAAATTACTGCTATGAAGCCAAAAATAAACAGTTGATTTTTTTTCATAATAGACCAAATAACCAGTAAACCATTGTGAGGATGAAGTAATCAGTCTATAAAAAAAATGTGTTTTCAAAGAGGATAATTAAAATTTAATGAATAAATTTGATAACTACGACCTCATAAAACTAAACAAAAATCAGATAAGCTAAATGATATGATAAAACTGGGAGCAATCTGAGCAAAACATTTATAATTGTTTTCAATCTTTTTACGTTTGCTCTATTAAATCC
This sequence comes from Brachionus sp. 'Tiscar', assembly GCA_006352455.1. Classification (NCBI taxonomy): domain Eukaryota; kingdom Metazoa; phylum Rotifera; class Eurotatoria; order Ploima; family Brachionidae; genus Brachionus; species Brachionus sp. 'Tiscar'. The sequence goes on along the minus strand of VANL01001124.1, from coordinate 4,001 downwards.
TAAATTCAATCAGATATTTAGTAAATCTCAAACAAATAATAAATAGTTAAAAAGAGTGATAATTATCATGATGGTAATAAACCTAGTCCCTCTTGGGCTCTTAATCGAGGATATATTTCGATGTTCAATTGATAAGTTACTTTATAATTTATTCATTGAGAATAATTATTCATTTTAATGGTAAATCGACCAAAAATTTGTCTTAGCGATGATGCATTTCAGATCCAGCTTTATTTTAGGTTATTTCTAAGACACGGACCTTCAGTTTTTAATTAAAAAGATTCTCATAAATTTTAATTAACTTCTGTTCTATTTATTTTAATTTTTACATAAATATAGAGTATTTTACTAAATAAAATTTTATGAAAAGTTTTTAATTTTTAAATATTCTGAAAGACAAAAATATTAATCTAAAAGTAATAAAAAAATATAGTAAGTTTTTAAATAAAATAGATATCTTGCTTAAGCAATTTTTTAAGAACTTTCTACTATTATAGAAACGTTCTATAATAATGATTTTAAGATTTAAGTAAAAATTAAATAATAATTCAAAGGTATTATATGATAAGAATTTTTTTCATTATATACTTATTTAAAAAAATTTGCTTATGTCTTTAAAAAACATAAGACTGGTATGAGAAATAAATCAGAGAGACTCATTAAGATAATATTAATTTATTAACAAATCTCTATGTGAACAGTTTATCAGTGAATGTTATTAATGCACAAACAACAGATAAGTTAGTGACAAGGAAGTCTTTGGAGGCAAAGTAAAATTTTTGATCAAATTTCATTTTTCAAAAATGATCAAAACATTCTAAATGCGCAATTAAATTTCATCGCAGATTTTTGAGATTTGCTAAAATTTCAAAGCTTTATTTTTAGACTTTTGAAAAAGGATTTTAATTTCTATAAATGCATTGAAATTTAATTGCGCATTTAGAATGTTTTGATCATTTTTGAAAAATGAAATTTGATCAAAAATTTTACTTTGCCGTCTTTGGAATGGTGAGAAGCAAAGTCTGTCTAAGCCTTACAGTTAATAAGGCTAAACGCACTTTTGCATTAGTGTAGATAGAAGTATCTCTACTACAGATATTACTACTATTGCTACTAAATGTGTTTTTTTAAGAGATATATTTTATTTTATTCAGCTTTTTTAAAGAGATGCTAAATAAAAAGAAGAAATCTATTCATAAGATTTTTAAGTTTCTGAATCTTACAAAAATTCTAAGAAACCAAGTGTAAGGAATGCTTTAAAATATATATAAAATAAAAAAAATTAAAAATTTATATGAAAAAAAATTTAATAAAAATTTAAGTGACAGAGTTTTTCTTTGGGCTAGTAAATAATTATGAGCCTGAGGTCCGTGTTTTAGGAATAATCAAATACAGTTAAAAAAATCATAAAAGTTCTATAAAGATTTAAAATAAACGAAAAGAAAACTTGCTACACAACTTTTACCAAAGCTGATCTTCAAAAAAAATATGAGAAAACTTATGGAATGAAAATAAAAATTGGTAATTCACATATTCCTCTCGACCCAAATTCAACATTCCTTGGTATCAAATTAGATCCCAAAATCAACTACAAAGAACATTTGAAAATTTTCAACTCAGAAAAAATTTCCAAAATAAACCTAATCAGAAAAATTAAAAGTTTTAAATAGAGATCCTCTTTTAGAATCAAAAGAATTCGATATATGTTTCTCATAAGATCATTATTCGACTACTGTTTTATAATTCAGGTCCTCAGAAGATAAAAGCCGAAATGCAAAAAATGCAAAATCGAGTCTTGAGAATCATCAAGTTTTTTCCCTTAAGGACAAGTATCAAAACAATCCACAAAAAGCTAAGAGTCGACTTGATCGATGACTGAGCAAACAAGCTTTTTTCAAAATTTATCACCACCAGACAAAGCCACGAATTAATAGCTCTCGAGATTCAGGACTTAATGCTTCAGGGCTCTGACAGAAACAATTTAAAGTACCAAACACCCTTTCATTCAATCGTAAACACACCAAAAAGAAATTTAATTCTACATTGTATATATTATATATAGTTAGACCGCCAAAATTTGATGTTGGCCGTTTTGATGACCGCGAGGGAAAAATTTTTTTTCTTTAAAAAATAAATAATTTTTCTTATACTCAATTCTTTTCTCTGACAAATTTTAATATTTAAAATCTTTTAAGGATTAGTTTTCACGCCTGGCCATCTAAACGGCCAACACCATTTTTTGGCGGTCTAATGGCCGCCACTCACGGTACCCAACATTAATTATATAAATATTAATTTTTCTACTCTAATTGTACACATATAATTAATACATATTCTATATTAATCATATTTTAATCATAAACTGAAAAGAAGGCTCTGCCATTCTGAACTGGAAAAACTTTTTCTAAATTAATTTTTAAATAAATAAATAAAAATCTATAAAAGATTTTTCTAAGACCATTAATGAAATATTTTTATCTTATTTATTAATCTCGTTCTTAATTTTTGCATATGACATGGTCCATCTTCCTTAAATTTTTTTATATTAATTTAAGTGATTTATTATAAACAAGTATTTTTCGAAAAATATTTAAGAATTTCGATAAAAAATTTAAAGATATCTAGCGTAATAAAAATTTTGATGATTCCATTTTAAAAATTATAATGCTGTTATTCATGAAATTTATAGTATCAATTATAAAATTTTATCCGATTGACAAAAAATATCTCATTTGCTTCCAATACTAAAGTCAGTTTATATTTTAAATTATTATTTATAGATTAAATTAAATCGGATAATTTCAATCCTAGGGAAATTATTTTAATTAAAAATTAGACTTAAATTTTTATATGAGCGAAACTTAAAATCAATTTTCATTAATTAAATTTTTTGATTAAAAATACTAACAAATAGTAGAAAAGTAAATTTTTTCAGGAGTTTTATTGATGAAATTTTAAATAAAGAATCTTAAAATAAAATTTAATTATTGTTAGTAGGAGAATTGCGTATCAATTTTTATGACTAATAAATTTTGATTTTTATAAGAAAAAATCAATTCTTTCTTATTTTATGTAACAATTTGAAAATATTCAATTTATTGGAAATTATTGATATTAATATTATTTGAAATAAAAATAAGCTACAGCAAGCAAGCTTGCGAAGACCTCTAATTAGGAAGACATCTATGGTAGCAAGATACGCATAAATCAATTAACGTGTACATTGACAGAAAAATTAATTTAATTAGCACAAAATAGTGTAATAGTTCTCTCAATAACTACCACACCAACTCTAGTCAACTTAAATGTCTATAGTTTCACAATGCAATTCAATAATCTAATGTGTTCAGATCTAAGTCTTTAGTGTTTAACACTGTGTAAAATATTAGACAAGAGGTTTTTTTTTGAAGAAACTATGATTTATTTTTCTTTATTATTTGAGTTAAAACCGCAAACCACCATATCCTAACAGATCCGGAAAATTAAAAAATAAAATTGAAAAAATAGGAAAAATAGTCTAAATATATTAGATAATAAATTCTCAAATTTGATTGAGTTTCAGCGATGCAGGTGGAATCACAAAACTAAAAACACTAATTCCATTTTTGAGTTTTTATATTTTTTGCTAAATATCAACTTGGTTTGAATTGATTTTTACATAAAAAAAATTTATTAGTCATAAAAGTTAATTCGCAATTTTCCTACGAACAACAATTAAGAAATAAATTAGAGTAAAATAACCAAAAAAAATTGGCTGAGAGGAAAGACTAAATCTCCATTCCAACTGGCCAAGGCTTCGCCTAAATTATTTTTTAAATAAATAAATAAAAATAATAAAAATTTATTTTAAGATTTTTTATTTAAAATTTCATAAATAAAACCCCTAAAAAATTTTACTCTTCAAATATTAGTTAAAATTATTAGTATATTTTAAACAAAAAATCATAATATTCTAAATCAAGAAAAAGATTTTTAATAGAATATTCTTTTTTAAAATGCAA
>VANL01001123.1:0-17246 GCA_006352455.1 Brachionus sp. 'Tiscar' | reverse complement strand
CTAAGTACCTTTTGAGCGAAGGCTCCGATCTGACACAGAGGTGACTGCATCGAGTTGATCATCTAAGCCGTATTTATCAAAAACCACAACCCTCTAGCTATGATTAATGGAAAATATATTTTTGATTAATCAAAGAGTTATTCTGAGGTATTGTGAGCTTAAAATGCAAATCAACCAAAAAAATTCTTCCTTTTTTGATAAATAAAATAAAATACATTTAAAAAAAACTGCAACGAAGTACTCAAAGCAAAAAAAAAAGTTAGCATAATCATAAAGATCACAGAATAAAAAATCAAAGGCTTTGTGAATTTTGGAACAAAAAAACAAATACAAAAATTTTAAAATGTATTAACTTTTTTTCCTTTGATCTAAAACTGGTTCTATAAAATGTATCACATGATACATAGATACATAGAGATTCTTTTTATGCATAGAGACCGTAATGTATCATGTGATACATAGCATGTATCATCTATATTTAATGTCTGCAAAAACTATGAAAATCTGCAAAATAGTACATGCATTAAAAAATCACTAAAATTTAATTGCAGAGAATTTGCACAGATTAAATTTTATTATTATGTTATGTATCAAATGATGCATTTTGTAGAACCAGTTTTAGATCAAAGGAAAAAAAGTTATTACATTTTAAAATTTTTGTATCTGTTTTTTTGTTCCAAAATTCACAATGCCAAATTAAAGCTAAAATTCTAAAAAAAATGAGATTTTTAAGTCTTTTAAATTGGATTTTTTCTTATTTATTTAATAATTCAATTGTATCTTCATATTTTTTTATTTGAAAATTTTTATTTTTTTTTGCTAAAAACTTTCTGAAATATTCCAAAAAAAATAATAGAAATAATCATATAAATATGATTTCATACATTAATTGGTGAAAACTTGGCAACCTTCATTATTAAAGGTAAACGATCAAAATAGAGAAATAAATTTATAGAGAAAATAATGTGTCAATTAATTAGAGAATATTTTTATTAGAGAAAAAAATGGTATTGTGAATTTTAGAAACAAAAAGAACAAAAATTCTTCTTTTTTTGATAGATCAAAATTTACTAAAATAAAATATATTTATAAAAATACTGCAACATAGTGCAACATACTTTGTTGCATCTCTTTTACCTAAGATTATTTTTCTGAAGTAAATAAAAGACAAAAAATAAAACATCAATAAGATTTAAACTGATTATTGACTTTATTTTAACTAAAAATAACAAAAAAAACTTTTTATTTTTGGTAAAAAATGCAACAAAGTATGTTGCACTATGTTGCAGTATTTTTTAAAATGTATTTTATTTTAGTAAATTTTGATCTATCAAAAAAAGAAGAATTTTTGTTCTTTTTGTTTCTAAAATTCACAATACCGAAAAAAATTTACCGAAACAAAATTACAAAATTTTTATTGAAAAAAAAATAGAAAAGGTCTGATAAACTAATTAATTAATTAATATTCCATCAATAAAATTGAAAATCCAATAAGGAACAACTCTAAATTTTCTATTTTATATTCATTACTGCTTGTTGACTTTAATTGACTTCCTGAAAATAATGACAACAAATCTGATTCCATATTACTTTGCCCTAAATCTAAGTCTACTTACAAGCGGAGAATTAATTTGGCTCATTATTGTTGTATTAAGTTGAATTTAAACAAGATGAATAAAAAAGCTTTTTATTTATATTAAAAATATTGTCTGTGCTTTTCTCTATGTTTTTTCTCTATATTTTTTTCCCTAATTTTTTTTGTGCTTTTTTAGACTTATTTTTTTTCCAAAATTAGACCATAAAAATAAGTCTAAAAGGGGAAGAAATATATAGATGAACTTGATTTAAATTTTATTTTATTGCTCATTTTTACTTAAGCTTAAAATTTTAAATGGATTTTTTATTCCTTTCAAAAGTTATTGCTAATAAAATGAAATTAGCCCTTTTTTTTCTCCTCTTGAAAATTAGAGTAATATAAACGGTTGATTTTACAGACATAATCTATAAATTGTTGTAATCCTCATTGAATTTTCAATTCGACAATATGTAAAAATACATTTTGAAAATCGAAAGGCTAGAGGACATTTTGAGGATTTGAGAAAGTTCAAGGTTACGTGACCGCCTATTTCTGTAAGGCATTAACTGTAATGCTGACCATGTATTTTTAAACTAGAAAGCCCAAAGTATCCATGTTTAAAATTTTATGGGGATCGGTCTACCGCAACATATTTTTTTTTTCATTTAAAAAAAAACCGGGATTTTTTGAACACCCGTTAAATTTAGTATAACTACAAAATACATGACAAAAAATTACTAAACATGAAATTTTATTATAAAAAAATAAAATTAGTCTATTTTGCATTTGCTCTTTGCTCTTGATTAATTTTTTTCAATACAGAAAGATTAAAAAAATTATCAACTCTTGGCACTTTCATGTAAGCTCTTTTTTCGAATATCAGCCGGGCCAGCTTTCTCTGCGAAGCAATTGACGTAGACTTGGACCCAAGACACATAATCATTTGCTCTTCGGCCAAACTAGGGTCGCACTCAATTTTATGAAACACATGAATCAATCCCGGATCAATGCTCCTGAATATTGTGATGTTAGATTTGACAAATTTTTCATACAGATCAACATCTTCTTTTCCCCAGCCGACAATAGATGTGTCAAAACCGCCAACTCTTCTCAAATCGCTGTTGTACACAGCCACAATGCCAAAGCCAAACTGTCTCCAATAGCCTGTGTCCATGCTCAGATCCAAATGATTTTCTCTAACTCTAGCCGAGCTCTTTGAACTGTCGGCTGAAGTGTCCAAAATTTTTATGGCTTCGATCGGCTCATCCGGATCGTATTCACTAAAAACAATTGGATAGTAGACTTGCTTGAATTCTATAGTGTTCAAACGAGCCCTTAGCAAAAAGTCACTTGTGAAATAAATATCTACATCGACAAAAAATATCAATTCTCTGGGTGAAAACAAACTGGCGCCAATCTCACATCCTATTGAACGCGAAAATTTGTCTTCTTTAATCACCAATTTCAACTCATCTCTCAACAAATACCTTTCACTCAATTCTTTGAATAGTTTTTCTATTTTATAGCTCTGCTTCAAATAAACACCGCTTGTCTCATCCAAAATAAGCTTTGTTTCAGCTGTTTGAAATAGAACAACCACTAGGCGTGCATTTTCTTTTCTTTTTAGACACACATCTTCATAGTTTTTAATAAATCTTAAAAATATTTCCCATCGACCAGTTAATGGTAGAACAAAATTAATTGTTTTAGCTTGAATAAGTCTGCTTACATAAAAGCTGGTGTCTGTCATGTTTATTTTGGCCATATTTGGATCAATTAAAATTGATCGATTAGTGTATGTTTCATGGTTGTTCGGGCTGGTCTTGACAGAGCCGAACAGATTTTTGACCATGTTCGGAATAGCAAAGTCAGCAAATCTTTTTAAAAATTTTTTTCTCTCTCTTGAATTAATTAATTGTGAATTGTTGTTTTGATTAATTGACTTTTTTGAATTACGGTATTTGTCTGGTAATTGAAAATAAATAGAGCTTTCCAAATTGTCTTCTCTGAACATCAAATTTGAATATGTGTTTCTCACATAGGCATGTCTGCGCACAGGCACGGTCATCTTGCGTCCCTCGTATTTGCGATAGACTAGTAGGATATCTAGAACAAAATCTATGCCGTACAAAGGATGGTGTCTCATGTAGCCATACAATATGTCTTTGAAGTCAATTAATCTGCCGCGTTCAATACTGTTCAAGTTTATCTCATCCATTATTTGTCTTATGTTGTCAGTGAGAGTTTTTTTCCAATAGCCTTCCAGTCCTCGTTTTGGCGAAATGTACGAACTGGCAAAAAGACTTCTGGTAAAAAAATCAAAATCGTATCTATGCTCGCGTTTAGTCAAATTTTCGACTATTTTCAAAGATGGTGGCGAGTAAAAACGATTTTTGATCAAATTAGAGGACAAATTTTGATTTTTTTCAAATACTAAATTTTCAAATTCACTTTCTACTTCAAAGTTTTCTTCTTCATTGGACTTAGCTGTAGTTGTTGTTGTTGTTGTTTTACTTTTAGTTGAACTATTAGTCAACTCGTTTCTAATCTTGAACACTTCTCGTTTTAATTCCAAGTATTTTTGTCTTAGATCAACTATTTTGCGATAGTTTAGAAAATTGTGCAGCCTGTATTGATACTCGTATTTTTTTACCGGATGCAGCGATATGGCTCTCAGAACTTCCTTGGACAAAAGCTCAGTTGTGTAAGCGTTGCTGCCACTTGAATTATGATGGAATATGTGCTGCATCTTTTAAATAAACTTTAGGTTTTTTTTTATTATTAGATTATAAAATATTTTAATAAAAATAAAAGAAATCTTCATTTTTTTATTGAAAGATTTGAGGCTTTTTTAGCATATTAAATAGAGAAAACATTTTGATATAATTTTCTTCAACGTCAAAGATTAACAAGACACTGTGAAAAAATTTAAATTTAACATCATCACTTTTGTAAGCTGTTCGCCGATGATAGCAAACTAATAGCATTTATCAAGAACAATCTTGATAGAAAGATGTTGCAAGATGACTTGGATAAATTGGTCAAATGGGCAGCTGAGTGGCGAATGGTCTTCAATTTTGATAAATGCAAGGTAATGCGAGTAGCTGATAATAAAAAACCAAATAAAAATAATAAAGATCAAGTCGAGTCATACAAGATGAGCGACCCAGTATCTGGAATTGTGCATATTCTTGATGAAAGACATCTCGGAGTCCAAATTAAGTCCAATCTTAAGTGGATCAATGTAGGATAGCAGCTATAAGGGGTAACACAGCACTTGCAACAATCCACAAAACTTTTAAATCAATGGATGTCAAAATGCTCAGCTCACTGTACAAGACTTATGTAAGACCACAATAGCAAGGTATCCTTACAATAGCAAGGATATCAAGTGTCTTGAAATGGTACAATAAAAGGGCCACGAAGTCAATACATCATCTCAGACATATGACATATGAGGAGAGACTAAGAAAATTAAGGCTGCAAAAATTGTCTGAAAGGAGAGAAAGAGGAGACATGATACAGATGTTCAAATTCGTCATAGGCTACAATAAAGTAAACTGGTTTCATCCTAACATGCCTGCTAACTCACTTACGCAGACTGGACCCGCTGGGTTGATTAGAGGGAGTCCACATCGTCTAAGCCAGCAACGAACAAATTGCAGAAAAAGAGAAAACTTTTTCACAAATAGAGTGGTAAAAGGATGGACCAAACTGCCAACACAAATTTGTGAATCCAGAACAGTTAATGGTTTTAAAAACAAGTTTGACAAAGCGCAAACAATATAAGCTACCATAGCTTGGAGTCTACTGTCTCGTAAATGACCAAACGTGGGTCATTTACTCTAGTTACTCTTTATTTTTATTATTATTAAAAAAATTTAATTTTTTTTTCAAAATTCACAATGCCTGTTCAATAAAATATTACTTTTTAAAATAATTTTTCAACTGCTACTTTCATTTTTTTAAATATGTGGCATTGTGAATTTCAAAAACAAAAAGAACATAAGTAGATCAAAATTGTTAAAGGATTTGAAAATTTGTTGCATCTTTTTTTCTAAAATAATTTTATCAGTAATTATTAAAAAAAATTAAATTTAAAAATAAAAATTTATTATGGCTCAAAATACATTAGCTGCATATGAGTCTGATGATGATGTTCAGTCTCAAGAACATGAATTTGAAACAAGAAGTCAAAGAAACGCTAAAAGAAAGAGGAGAAATTGGGAAAAAGAAACAACATACAGCAGTAAAGAAGAAGCTTTGGTTACTATCAATGCTGACAAAATATTAAAAAAAATACTGAAAATTTATATTTATTTACTGACCGTTTAATTAGTAGTCTTAATTTTGTTTTAAAAAAAAAAAAAGAAAAATATGATTCGTTTGAAATTTTGATTTGTCAAAAATTAGTGGGTTTGAGGAATCTGAACCCACTAATATAAAAATTTTATTTAAGTCAAAGAAGATTATTTTGGAGATATAAATTTGAGTCTTAGGTCCGACTTGGACTTGACTTGGGACTTGAAACTTAAACAACTCTGCTTAAAAACATTTTTTAAATGAAAAATATTGATTATTTTAATTTGATCATAAACTTCAATTTGCCAAGAAATAGTTAGTTCTTAAACAAAGAATATTTTTAAAACTAAACTGGACATATGATTTAAAAAAAATATATATTTACTGCTATAGCTTAATCCTTTTTTGGTCGCAGTATTTTTTACTACAACTGCTATTTACAAGCGAAGAAAATTACAAAGATTGAAAACAAATAGTTTAAAAAATAGAAAGATTTGAAGATATATGTTTGATTATTGTTTTATTATTCTATAATGTGGCACCCAAACAATTAAAAAAGACCTTTAGATCTTTCACCAAAAAAAAAATTTATTTTAAAGAAATTTCAATATTTGATCTTAACTTATTTTATTATTCTTATCAGTTTTTAATATTGATGTTTTAAATTTTTCTTAATATGATGACCGAAAAAAAGACTTAGGGTTTTCCAAATAAAAAGAAAAATATTTTAATTACCTCATATGACCAAGTGCATGATACATTAGCAAATTTTCTTATGCAGCGACCAATTTCAACATCTTCATGAGTTGAATAGAGATTTTTCAAGCAATAGCTTATATGAGGAACGACTTTTTTTAGAGTTTCTCTTGACATCACAATACCAGGACCACCCATGCAAAAGTTTTCATCATAGTCCAAAGACAAAAGGCCGAACTCGTCTTTATTTCCCAGACCAGCTTGACCAATAAACTGTGCCTTGGAAGAGTTAAGTGAACGTAGAAACATTTCCAGTTTATCAGGCTTAATGTAAACATCATCGTCCACTCTCATAAACCATTCAAATTTATCCAAATAATTATCATGCATGAATTTAAGCATCATAAATGACTTTTTTTGCGGTGGATAGGAATCATCTACACCGGGCAAGCTGACTAGAGGTATATCATAAATAGAGGAAGAGCCTGCTCTTGAGAAAAAAGACATCTTGCCGGGTATTTGTTGTCCCCATGTTGTAAACACTGATTTGGCTCTTGTGTCCAAGTACTTTTGAGCTGTCATTACACCAATGAAGACTAGATTTTTGTCGCTCTCAATTTTGTCATATATTTTTATGTTTTCGTTTTGGTTGTCGTAGATTGATCGTTGTGTGTCTTCGTTTGGACAGCATCCTGTTGATATACAATTAAGAAGACTTTTGCGCAGCAGAGTTGCCAGAAAAAATCCGCAAAAAACCCCAATCAAAATTAACAAAATTGTTTGCAATGAGAGTGATTGTGGTTCCCTGAGCGATTTTTTTTTGTATATAATTTTTGACCTAAAATAGAATAAATTTTTAAAAATAAAAAAAAAAAATTTTTAAAGAAAAAATTTATTTTAAGAATTTTTATAAGCCCGTAAAATGACTTACGTGCTCAAGGGCTTTTTATCATATTCAGTATGAAACGGAATAGCGCTCATGTTAACCAAGCAATTTTCACTGTTTGATCGTTTGCTGAATGAAAAATTTCTCATTTTATTTTTGATTTTAATTTCCAGTGAATTTTAATTTATTTTATAGGTAGAATTAGTAGAGAATTTTCAGATCCAAGCAATCAGTCAGTTAAAGTCTGAAATTATGAAAATTAAATTCGAAAAAGTTCTGCTTAAAAACAAAATTATTTTCGTCTAAGCATTAACTTTGGCCTATTTTAACAGAATAGCTAAATTTTTTATAAAAGAAAATAAATTTTTAAAATCTACTTTTTGCTTACTTTGGTTTCGAATTACATGCACACATCAAAATAGCATTTGTCAACGATTTTAATTGAGTATTTAATTTTAAATAAAAAATGTAGACTCGTTTAAAATTCATTTTAATTTAAGAACAAAAAAATATTCAGATTAACTTTATTGAAAATTTGGACTATTTATTTTGTATAAAAGATGATTAATTAAATATTTTTATCTACTAGAAATTAGAACTTGCAAGAATTTCTAACCCAACTGACGTGATTATTTTTCTTTTAAAGTTCAAATAGATTTTTGTTAGCATTGGAATCAAGTTTTTTTTCATTATTAGAGTACAATATGGGGAATGAGATTTAAGAAACCCTTGATTCTTTTTTTTTTATTTGGATTTTGACAGTGCATTTGTTATGCTTAATGGTGGTGAAATTGTTGAGAATTAAAAATTAATCGAAATAATTTTTTTGAACAAAAATTTTGGAGTTATTGTGAATTTCAAAAACAAAAAGAACTAAAAATATTTCTTTTTTGATAAATCAAAACTTACTAAAATAAAAAAGATCTAATAAAATACCGCGTCATAGTGCAACATACTTTGTTACACCTATTTATTTGCCTTAAATAAAAACTTTATTTTCTTTTTTCTTTCAATTTAAATCTTATTGATGTTTTATTGGGTCTTGTCAATTTCATGATCTATCATAAATTCAAATCACAAATTTTACTCGCAAAATTTATCTTGTAAATTTTATGAAAAAAATAAGAATTTAAAAAAAAATAGATTTAAAAATTCTAGCCAAACTGATGCCTCGAGTTTTGATTACAAATTTAATATGCCGAGACTTAGATCAAATGTAAATTGAATTGTACAAAAGTAAAACTTAATTTAAGAAGCAAAAAAAATAATTTTGATTTTTTTAAAATTTATTTTGAAATTAATAATTAAAAATTTGAAATTTTGTAATCTAATTTAATGTAAAATCGTGATCTATTTATTTTTTTAATTTTCTTATTTTGTTCATAAAATTTAAAACATAAATTTTGCGAGTAAAATTTGTGATCTGACAAGACCCGTTTAATGTATTTTTTAAGGATGAAAAAATATTTATTTTTTAGAATTTATTTTTTTGTGTTTTTTGATCGGGCTGGCGCGTTTTTTCTTTATTACTTCTTCAGTGTTTTCCAATCTACTCTTTTTGGCTAATGGCTGCTCGGCTATCTCATCTATTTCAGACTCATGAAATGAACTTATGAAATCAATAAAATAATCTGATCTTGAAATATGTTATTAGGAATTTCTTCAATTAAAGGCATTTTTTTTTAATTCCCGAGTTATTTTAGATATTTATTTATTTATTTGATTAACTATATCGAACTAGAAACAATTTATTTATTTATATATCTGTATCGAGCTAAGGCTCCTTCAGATTAAAAAAAAAATCAAAATAAAATAAAATAAGTTAAAATAGAAGAAAATTAAAATTAAATATATTGAAATTGAGAATAACAGGATACATATTTTTAAATATCTGATTTATCAGGGTAAAAAGAAGAAATTGTAAGGTAGCAATTACACAGTTGGAGTTGGGTATTCAATATATCTTGCTTCGAAACCTTCTTTGTATTCCTCCAAAAGTCTTACAACCAATGGAATAGAATGACTCAGTCCTGCTCTAACATATTTCTCACTCAACTCAAACAGTCGATTCGAGACCGTTAATAAATTAAGTTTATTAAAGGCCTCGTGATGCATTATGTTGGAGGGAGTATCATATTTTAGTTTCAAGATGGATCTAACTGCTGAATTTTGAATCACTTGTATTTTTTTAATGCTGGTTTCTGTGAATGAATTTAAACAAGGAAAAGAATAATTGAGAATTGATCCTATTAAGGATTTGTATAGATTTCCTAATGTTTTGGGTTTAAGTCCCCATTTTTTGTTCGATAAATATTTAATAATATTTAGTCTTGAGTTACAGCGCTCTTTTATCTCATCCACCATAAAATTAAATGTAAGCTTTGAGACTAATGTAATTCCTAAGAACTTAACTTTTTCTTTTAGATTTAAACTGTTTTCATATGATTTTAGGTCAAGATTGGTTTTTTTCCTGGAGTTTTTTTCAAAGATCGTATAGCATGACTTTTCAACTGACATTTTCATTTTCCATTTGAAAAGCCATTTTTCAATTTCTTTTAAGTACTTATTAATTAAACTTTCGAGATTTCCTTTATTTTTAAAAATAAAAAAGGTAGCCAAGTCATCTGCAAAAAGAAGAGAGTATTGGCTATTAGTCTTGTTTCTTTTAGGTATGTCATTCATTTATTTTAAGAAAATGCTGGCTACATTGGTTTATATAAATGTAAAATCAAAAGTGTTAATTTGATAAACAAAACTAGAAAGATAAAAAAAAATTCAAAGTGGCAATTATTTTGAACATTATAGGATTAATTGATAAATAATTTAGGTTTTTTGATTGTATAAGAGTTTCATTTCAATAAATTATGTATTAATAAATTAAAATAGTGATCAATTTAAATGTAATTGACATTAATTACAAAAAAAAACTAAAATGTTTTTATTTTGTTCCTAATTCAGTATTTTAGTTTTTAAATTGCAAATTATTGTTATTTAAAAATATTATACGCTGATCGCTATTATGCGCCAACATTTGTAATCATATAGCCAAAAATGACATGTACAATTGCTGTTTTTCCAATTATCGTTGTTGAACTTTAACAAATAGACACTTTTCATGTTTTCTAAAATAATGTCGAAATCATTCTATGTTGTTGCTTCAAGGTGTGGTAAAAATTGCTTTTTCGATTATTTTTGCTACATTATTTCTTTGTTTATAGATTGTAAATAAATTTTACTCATTAATGAAAATTTTATTTTTAATCAAAATTCTAAAATCATCAAATAATAAAATAATTTAATTTTTTGTTGCAAAATATGCTTATTTTCATGATAGTTGAAAAAAACCATCCGGTTTTTGAATATTAAATAAAACACGGACGCATACTTATATAAAATTGTGAGAAATAACTGGCGGAATTTTGCTTTGGGAAATATGTACGGATCCGTGTTTCATTTACAAATTCGAGGTTCGTGTCAACCTTTTGGTCCTGTAATTCAGCCAAATTGACCAAATTCTACCCACACCTATGTAATTCATTGTCATTTTAAAATTAAAACAAAATATCATAATCAGATTGTTATTATTATAATTAATTAAGAAAAAAGTTAATTTTTATACAGCGCGTGCATTTTAATTTTATTATTTTTCATATAATTAAATAAAATAAAGGTTAACAATTTTTTTTTTAATTTTCAACAAAACTTAGCTTTATTTTAAAGATTAAAAGACAAGTTTATTTTTGAATAAAAATAACCAAGGTTTCAACATTTTTAAATTTTAGAAAACATAATTAAAAATAGGAATAAAAAAAATTTAATTTATTGAATATTTTTTTTTAAGTTAAAATATTTTATAGAAAATTAAAATGTATCATTTGAGTAATGAAGTAGAGGATCAGTTCATTGATGTGAAAAATTCAAATGACCATGATGTTATGTTTGACTGTACACAGATTAATGAGACTAATAGAGTAGTTTTTTGAAACAAGAAATAAATTTTATTTAAAAAAAAACATTAATAGAAATTTTTGCAATTACCTCATGAAGAAGAAAAAATATGGAAAATTTATTCATATAATCTAACAATTTTAAAAGAAAATTTAAACCGAAACCAGTCAATCAATAATGTCATACAATTTTTTAAAGTATTCAAATTTGTAAAATAAATTTGAAATGATTAGATTTTGTTTAAAAAAAGCAATTAATTGGACTTAGAAATTTGGGAAATTTAGAAGAATTTTTTTTCTATCATGATCAAAATTCTCATTATCTTAAAGAAGTACTACCAAGGATAATCGATTTAGCTTCTAATCTACCAAATCTTTTGAAAAAAAAAGTTCCTTTATTAGGAACAGGTGAATTTTTTAATTCGGTTTGCTTGTACGGCAACCAAAATAACTAAAATTATTTAAAGGAAAAACTCATTCAATTACATTCAATCAACAGCAATGTGCTAGCATTTTGGCTAATGCTTTTTTTTCTTTATTCAAACAAACAATCAACAATCAGATGTTTACTTTTGTTGAGTATAAAATTTTTTTTTTAAATTTAATTCAAATAGCTTCTTTTCAACTATAATTTCAATAACTCATATAATTTTATTGAATTAACTACCCATTTTTTAATGAAAAGACAATTAGATTGTTTTAATAATTTCAAAGTTTTTTTTGATTTTTGGTTTTAAAAATTTGTAGACCCTTTACTTTTAGTACTTTTCGTACTTTATGGTATTTTTAAATTTAATTTTTTAATTATATTCAAATTAAATTATTAGATTTTAATTTTTACTTATAGTTCTCTAATCTAAAGCATATCCGCCCGGATCCTGTTATTTTTTTTTAAATAAATACTGAATTAACCACAAATTAGAAAAATTACAAAAAGTAAAAATTTGTTTTAAAAGTAAGGAGATCTTCAAATTAAGTATAAAAGGAAAATAGATCTTCAACACTAGAAGCAACGGTGATGTAATTTTTAATATATAGTAAACTAAAATATTTGTACTATATTTTCTTTAAATCAAAAGCTTTATATCTGATAATTACATTTAGAATTTTTTTTGTATAATCATTTTTTTATATAACCTAAGTACTATTTTTAAATTTTTTAATTTTAAACTACATAAGGACTGAAAAGAAGGCGATAAACCATTCGGGAAGGTCCTAGGGGTAAATCACTAAAATTATTTTATAAAAAAAAAACATGTGATACATAGCATGTATCACCAATATTGAATCTCTTTTAATTAGTGCATGCATTGGAAAAATTATTTTAGGTAAAAAAGATGCAACTAAGTTACATCTTTAATTATTTTGTTAAATTTTAATTTATAAAAGTAATTTTGTACAATTTTTTTTTGATACTTTCAATACCAAATGATGTTATTTTAAATTTTTGAAAAAAGTTACTGATATAATTAGAATAAATATTTTTAATCTTATTTGAAGATGATCATATTTAGATTTTTGTTATTTTGAAAAAACAAAAATATTTAAATATTAACACTAGAAGCACCGAAATTTTTAAAATGTATTTCTCAAAGATTTTTGGTGCTTTTCTAGTGCTTATCAGTATAATGGTCAATTTATCTTGAAATAAAAAATTTGGTAAATAACAACAAGATGTCATTTTTAATATAATTTACTATATATTAAAAATTACAGCACCGTTGCTTCTAGTGTTGAAGATCTATTTTCCTTTTATACTTAATTTGAAGATCTCCTTACTTTTAAAACAAATTTTTACTTTTTGTAATTTTTCTAATTTGTGGTTAATTCAGTATTTATTTAAAAAAAAATAACAGGATCCGGGCGGATATGCTTTAGATTAGAGAACTATAAGTAAAAATTAAAATCTAATAATTTAATTTGAATATAATTAAAAAAATTAAATTTAAAAATGTAATGAAACGTTCATTGTAGACTCTATGACTTTCATTTGTTAAATGGTTTCTTAACAACTCAACTCAACTTATTACTGTAGTTTAAGTCAAACTCAATTTATTAAAATTTTTCTAATATTTTTTAACTAATTCTCATCTATTCACAATGAAAAAAAAACTGTTGTTTTATTTTTTTTATTTTAAAAAAATTAACAACCCTTTTTTTTGTAATTTATAGATCAAAAAATTCTGAAAAGAATGTTTTTAATAGCTCCTAGTTATTTTCTTTGTCTTTTCTTACTTTTTCTTGTCAAAAATCTCAGTTTGGATTAAATTTTTCGGAAAAAAAAATTTCAATTTTACAAAGATAAAAAAAACTTTTTATTGAATATTTAAAAAATTAAAAATTTAGTTAAATTTTTAGAATATATAACATAACAAACATAAAATCTATATATATAATAAATTTATGGATAAAAATTGAAAATTTTTACTTGATTAGCTTAAATTTTTTAGGATGGATACTTTATTTAAATTATTTGCTTTTAAATATTAAATTTGATCATTTAGGCAATTAAACGCATCTAAAGCAGATTCATTATTTTTTGACAATTCAATTTATTACTGAACAGGCCTTTAATGCATCTAAAACACTTCTATATATGCAATGCTTAATAGATTGTTCTTCAGCTACCGAAATCACTCCTAATACCTCATTAGGGTCCTCATTACCAATCATTATATATGAAAAATATGGTCTGGATAAAAAAGAAATAATTTTAATTGTACATTAAAATTTAGCAAATACTAGGAAGTTTTTTAAGTTTCTCCATATAGTTTGAATCACCAAGTCCATAGTTTTAGGCTTATCCCAGAACTCTGTTTGACCTAGCCGTACTTTTTTTTTTTTTGAAATTACAAAAAACTTTAGTCCAAGTAATTACCTCTGAGGCACTCCACTTGTTACCTTCAGCTTGCCAGATTTTGAATTACCAAGTACCACTCATTTTTTTCTATCAAGTAATAAATATTAAATCTAGCTAAATAAATTCTCTGTGATACCATAGTTCTCCTAACTAATCAAGGAACTTATGATGACTCATCTGATCAATGCTTTGAAAAATCAGTGTTACATGTATTTTCTAGCATTTATACGACAATAAATTAATGTTAATGTCTATACTTTTTGACATTTTTCCTTTTCTGATAGAATAGGTACTCACCTGCTGCTAACAAAATGCTAAGACCCGAGTTTTGACATCTCTTTATCATTCTCTCATTTAAGTTTAGTTTGATCTTAACTGCAGACAGCACAAGCTAACAACTAATTACTATATAAACCACTAATTAACGGGTGATGCATAAATTAATGGACAAAAGTTAAATATCAAAAAATAAAAAAAAATGATAGATAGAAATATTTGGAATTTTTCATTTGAATAAGCTTTTATTTGCTTAAAAAGAATAATTTTTTATAAGTTGCTAGAGGACCTCCATCAGCTATATCCCTTATCTCAGTTTTGACCACTCTCATAAGTGTTTGTAAAAATTTATCATCAATTTTTTTCAGTTGAGATTGGATGCGGGCAATTAATTGTTTTTGTATTGTTGCATGCCAACCTCCTTCATAAACTTTCTGTACCAAAAAACCCCAGAAGTTCCCAATTGGTCTTGCTTGAGGGATGTTCGGCGGGTTAGAGTCTTTTTCGACAAAATACGTATTTTCTACCATTCATGAAACTGTCTCTAGAATCGGGCCAAAACAAATAGTTGTACTCTGGATGATGCTTGTGGATGAATGGAAGAAGTCGTTTCTCCAAACATTCATCTATATAAACTCTGGATTTGATTGCTACTGCCTTCTGAGATCGAAAATATGGCTCTAACATTCCTTTCTCTGATATCGCGATCCAAATCAGCAATTTTTTAGGAAATTTATCTATCTTAAACTATTTTGTAATGTTTGATCATTTTGGCATCTATTTATGGCAATATATATAGTCCTGCAAGCAATTCCTTCTTTTACAAAATGATTGACAATTTCCTGTCTTTTGATATTAGGATTTTTTACAAAAAAAGTTTTCGCACGTTATCGAAAGGCTTCTCTCTCTACTTTATCAAGGCGCATTATTTAAAAACTTAATAACTTTAATAAAACTTCTTATTAATAGATTAAAAAAAAAATATACTAACGGTCACATGATCCTTGCATAATAAAGTAAAAGATTAGTTTAGTTAATTTTTTCTAATGATTTCAAAACTTTTTGATAAATTTTCCTGAACTTGCTAAATGCACAATTAGATTTTGATCTAAATCTCAAAATATCTAAATGAAAATATGAAAAAAAAATTATACAATCTTTATTTTTTTAAGTTGGTATGTTAAATCTAACCATAATGAATCAAACCAAGTCAAAATTGAAAAAATAAAATGCTTGTTTCATTATTTTGACAAAATAACAAAAAGAAAAGATGACCAATTTGGGAATATAACATTTTCGCGCTTTTCTAACAATAAATTTTCCATTAATGAAATTAAGCAATCACAAAATAAAATTAGTATACCTGAATTTTTTGTTGATGAAACAATAGAAGATATTAAAGGTGCTCTACAAGTTGATTTTGCCAATAAATACATTGGTGGTGGTGTTTTAAATTCAGGCTGTGTTCAAGAAGAAATTCGTTTTTCTATTTGTCCAGAACTGATGCTATCAATGCTTTTTATGGAAAAAATGGCCGACAACGAGTGTATTTTAATACGCGGAGCAGAACAATTCAGTTCATATTCTGGCTACGTCTGGTCTTTTAAGTGGTCAGCTAATTTTGATGACAAAACAGAAAAGTAATAAAGAAAATAAAATTAAAATTTCAAATTTAATTCTAAAATTTTTAGAGACAAGTTTGGTCGAATAAAAACTGATATATTGGCGATTGATGCGGTGTATTTCGCAGATCCCAATTTACAATTCCACGAACAATTTGTGAACAGAGAAATCACAAAGGCATACATCGGCTTTAGTTCAAGCTCAAATCAAAATGCTTGTTTAACGCCTATTGCCACCGGCAATTGGGGCTGTGGCGCTTTCAATGGTGACATAGAACTTAAATGTAAATCTCAATTTTGAATAGAAAATTTTCTAAATTTTTTTTTAAAATTAAGTTATAATTCAATTGATTGCTGCTAGCCAGGCTAAGCGAAAACTTCTCTATTGCACATTTAAAAATAGAGAAATTAGTAAAAAATTAGAAAAATTATTGGAAAAATTCAATAGGAATAATTTAAATGTTTCATCACTTTATTCATTACTGATCTTCTCCTGTAAGAACGGTAGAAGTTCTTTCAATAAGTTTTTGTTTCAATTATAAAATTTCAATTAAAATTACTTTCTAAACAACAATCATAAATTACACAATTTTTTTAAATTAATTAATAAATATTTTTGAAAATATTAGTTCAATTTTTTTTCTTTCCTTAATAATTCAATTTAAAACAATAATTTTTAAAACATATAAAATTTGGGTGTGATTCAAAACATAGATATGACAAAAAACATAGAAATACAAAAACATAGAATAAATTAAAACATAGAAAAGTTAATTTGCATATACAAAGAGTTAAACAACGACTTCCGCATACCAATAACAATGTAGAAAATAGGCATATTAGAATCCAGGCAGATGTAAGAAAAAAAATTGATGTAATAAAGTTGATGGAAACATTTTAGAACATTTGAAAGGCATATGAAAAAATTTTATTGATTTCAAAAAAAAAAATATAAATTTTTTTGGCTTATATTTCTTGCAGTAGAAAAAATATTTTTTTTTTTATAGAAAAAATAATTTTCCTAATAGAAAAAAATAATTATCTTTTTTCTCACCTTTATCGATTAAGAATAAATTAACAA
>VANL01001122.1:0-17254 GCA_006352455.1 Brachionus sp. 'Tiscar' | reverse complement strand
CCGCCCCTCCCCTCAAAACGCCCCTCCCAACGCCCCCTCCCCCCCCCCCTGCTCCACAAGGAGTGAACAACGTTTAAAAAAAAAAAAAAAAAAAAAAAATCATGTGGTTTCCGACCAGGCTTTTTTGAACCATTTTCGAATCCAGAAAATCCCATTTTCGACAAATTTTGGACTATGAGGCCGAATATGATAGTCAGGATAAGAATTAGTATAAGTCCGAAGAGGAACATTAGCTAAATTTATAATTATGAGATTAATAAAAATTATCAAATATTTATTGCACAAAACTTAATAAAATATTCGGATTATCTTTTTTAATTTTAGAAGATTTGATAGGAAAAATATATGATTTAACAAAAAATTTTTAAAGATAAATTTTGTGCCTAAAAATAAATGTATAAATGTATAAAGCTTTTCCTAATGCAATTAAAAATTCAATTGATAAATTTTTTATTATTTTAAGTGTTAATAAATAAAAAAAAAGATAAATTATTTGCATATTTAAAAAGAATTTTATTTCGTAAAATTAATTTAAATAAATTTTTAGCATTTGTGCTTTATTTTTCGCTCCTTTTGGAGCATAAGTTCATTACTATTCAGTGGATATTTCCCCTTCATTTTGAAAATAAGTTGAAAGATTCACTTACTACAATTTTCTTTCAATAAACAATATAAAAATCAATGGTTCTTTTAATTTTTATCTAAATATCTCAAAAATTACAATTCCTGAACTAAAACTAATCAAATTTTTGGACTTAACTAAGAGACACCTACCTACCTATCTACCTCTGTGTTAAGTTAAAATTGAATAATTAAATTTGCTCATAGTTGAAAAAATATCAATTAAAGGAATAAAGGTGTTTTTTTATAAAATCCGATGGCTTTATTTCTAAGATATTAGATTTTTAATTCAATTTTTGAAATTAAATTAATTTATTTTAAGGCTTTTGATTTTTTGCAGCGAAATTCTTAATTTTACTAATTGATGTTACAAACAGAATATAAATAAGGCAGAAATTTTCAGATTATTAGATAGAGAATTTTATTAATATGAGCAAAGCGTGTATTTACCTTACCAGTATACTTTTATTGCAAGCTA
The DNA here is from genome assembly GCA_006352455.1 of Brachionus sp. 'Tiscar'. Lineage (NCBI taxonomy): Eukaryota > Metazoa > Rotifera > Eurotatoria > Ploima > Brachionidae > Brachionus > Brachionus sp. 'Tiscar'. The sequence continues at coordinate 16,155 of VANL01001122.1, read as the reverse complement.
GCTTGTCATTTTTGACAGCAGCCACACTTTTAGATGAAGACACAAATGAAGCAGGAATTAGCTACGATTTAATGGAAAAAATTTACAAGAGACCAAGCTGGGTAGTTGGCCGAGATCTTGAAAAAGAGAATTATAAAAGGATTATTGAGTTTAAAAAAGATTTAGAAGATCAATTAGATTTTATAGAAAAGTATGAAAAAAACTTGGATGAGATTAAACAACTCTTACTCCAGCAAAAGATCAAGCAAAAACGACCCTCTATTTACAAGCCAAGAGGTATTGGAGTTATTAAAGAAAATTAAATAAATTTTTTACAATTTTACTTAAAATTGATCGGAGTATTTTTCTTGTCTGATATTTTTATTAATAAAACATCTAAATAATTAAACCGTATTTTTTAATTTATTTTTAAACGATTGTAAATTTAAAGTAAATTTTTTTTTCTAACGTGAAAAAATATTCATTAAATTTTTTGTTAATCAATTCAATTTCAAAAAAAAATTTTTAATTTAATTCATCAATAACAATTTAAATGCTGCGCTTTCTTTTTGAAAACAGAAAAGCATGGATTCTTGAGTTTTTGATTAATATTTTTTTTTATAAAATTTAAATTCAATTTCTTTTTTTGATAAATCAAAATTTACTAAAAAAGATAAATTTAAAAAAATATTGCAACATAGTACGAACAATTTTTTACACCTTTTTTGCTTAAAATAAAAAATTCATTTTCTTTTTTTTAGGGAGACAAAGTCAATAACCAATATAAATTTTATTGTTTTTTTATCTTTTATTTATATCCGAAAAATTATTTTAAGTTAAAAAAGGTGCCAAAAAGTATGTTGCATTTTTTTTTTTTAGTAAATTTTGATTATAAAAAAAAGGAAGTAATTTTGTCCAATTTATTAAGTTAATTCACAATAACAAAGTTGGATCAATTTTTTAAAATTAAGACATAAATAAAAAAAATACACACAGTCCAGTTACAAAGAAAACTACAATTAAAATAATTTAAATTACCGTAATGCCTTGCCCCCTAATGCATTGCACTTTAAACCAGAATTCTGGATTTTAATGCATGCATTTAACCCACTTTTTTTTCAGATACGATGCGACTAAAAATGCTGCAGTTAATGACAAAATTTTGGTATAAATGCCGCATTAAATATGTAAAAAATTAAAATAATTTAATTAAATTAATTTTTGTGTTTCAAATTTTGGAACAATTGAAAAAATAGAAAAATATATTTTTATTATTTTTTACATATTTAATGCGGCATTTATACCAAAATATTGACATTAACTGCAGCATTTTTAGTCGCAGCGTATCTGGAAAAAAAAGTGGATTAAATGCATGCATTAAAATCAAGAATTCTGAAAATAAATGCCGCATTAGGGGGGCAAGGCATTACGGTAAATTATAAATTTTATAAAAAAATTTCGTTTTTATTTTCGAAAATATTTCGTTAAAGATGGATACAATTTTCGAAATAAAGTCGAAAATAACTTAAAATTATTTTCAAAAATCTAATTTTAAAAAAAATTAAAAAATAAAATAAATTTAAGAAAAATTTTTTTTTAAATAATTCAGAAGATTCGGAGCATGTTGATATTGATAATAGAGAATGTACTTGAGCTAGTTTTTTAATTTTAGCCTTTTGTTTTTTAGCTTAGCTGCATAAGCTTCTTGTTACAACTTTAAACTCGGACTGCGAAAATGAAGACCATTTTGATTGAAGAAACTCAAGAAAAAAAAATATGATTAATGAAAATAAAGATTTAAACTTGTTGGTATAAAATTTCACTCATAAACAACCCTAGATATTTTTGGCTTATAAGGATTTCTTTAGAAGAATTTCCATAAATATGAACTTCATTTCTGTCTTCGTTATTTTTTTTTCGTTTGCACTCTTGCAAATGGCTAATATAAATTTATGCTATTTAAATCTACAATATTTATATTTTTTTCATTGTAATTATTATAGTCCAACAATTTTCTTAATAGAATAATGTTTTTCTGATAATTTGAGACTTCTATATCATAGAGACTATTTAAAATAAATTTGATTGAGTCAAATATAATCAAAGACTCAAATTTTCGCATTTGTGTCCATTTCCAAAATTTAATAATAAAATTCAATATATAAAATAATTTAGATAAATAAAATAATTAATTTCTAAACTTTTGCAATATACTGCATAAATGTAAATTTTATAGTTAAATTTTTCAGCTTTTTTTTTCAACTTTAATCTTTTTTATAAATAAAATATCTATTGGTCCATGATAGACAATTGTATTGTTATTAGTGTTGATTAAATCTGGAAGTTTAGAAATGTCAAAAATAAATTTAAAAATAAACTAGTTATTTTTATAATGCAGGCATAATTTTTCTTCTTAAAAATTGATTTATGCTAAAACAGAATTTTTGATTAAAATCGTTTCTTGAATTAATTCTGCATAAAAATTTCTTAAAATTTCCAAAACTGTCAAGTTAGATGTTTTACATTTGACAAGAGTCACTTCAAAAACAAAACTTAAAAATTTTTAATTCATATACTAGAAAAAATAAAAAATCAACCCTAATACTTAGAGCTACTAGCTAGAATAACACTCAGTGAATTTTGCATTCAGACCGACATTTGAAACCGTGCAAAACAAAATTATAATCAAGCCGAAAATTAATCATTTTTGCATTAAACAAAAAAAAAAATTATCAACTCCCCAAGTCTTATCTTAAACCGTATATGTTTCAAATAAATTTGTTTTCTAATTTGTTTTCTTATAAAATTAGTTTCATATATTTTCTTTCATAATTTATTTTTTTTCCAAGTCATAATTTTTAAATTGATCTCTCAGTTTCAGACCAAAAATGATCGGAGGTGTTTTCATGTACAACCACAAAGGTGAGGTTCTAATTTCGCGAATTTACCGCGACGACATAGGGTAAACAGTTTGTCTCCTTTACATTGATAATTTCTAATTTTTTTGAATCAAAAGCCGAAATGCAGTCGATGCTTTCCGGGTTAATGTCATCCATGCCAGACAACAAGTCAGATTCCCAGTTGTTAACATTGCCCGGACCAGCTTTTTCTACATCAAAAAGTAAACAAAAATTTAAATAAAAATTCTTTTTTTTTATTTTGATAAAATTGAGATCAAACATTTGGATAGCAGTGGTGACCAAAGAGAACATAAATGCAGCCATGTGCTTTGAATTCTTGAACAAAGCTGTTGAAGTAATGCAGTCATACTTTGGCAAAATAAGTGAGGAGAATATAAAAAACAATTTTGTTCTCATTTATGAACTACTTGATGGTAAAAAAAAAAATTATTTTTTTAAAATTAAAAATTTTTTCTCCTCAAGAAATCCTCGACTTTGGCTACCCGCAAAATTCCGATGTGGGCATCCTAAAGACCTATATAACTCAACAAGGAGTCAAATCTCAGTCTAAAGAAGAAACATCGCAAATAACAAATCAAGTGACTGGTCAGATTGGATGGAGACGCGAAGGCATCAAGTATAGAAGAAACGAGCTTTTTCTGGATGTGTTGGAGTACGTCAATCTGTTGATGTCGCCTCAGGGACAAGTTTTAAGTGCACATGTAGCTGGAAAGATTGTGATGAAAAGCTATCTAAGCGGAATGCCTGAATGCAAATTCGGCATCAATGACAAGCTAACTTTGGACAGTAAGGGCAAAAGTTCAGCATCAGGCACAGAGTCAGCCGGAAATCTGGCCGGCGGCAGTGGCAAGAGCTCCATAGCCATTGACGACATTCAGTTTCACCAGTGTGTCAAATTGAGCAAATTTGAATCAGACCATTCCATAAGCTTTATTCCGCCAGATGGCGAATTTGAACTCATGAAGTACCGGACTACCAAAGACATTAATCTGCCTTTTAGAGTCATACCTTTGGTAAAAGAAACCGGCAAAGGCAAAATGGAAGTCAAAGTTATAGTAAAATCAAATTTTAAATCAACATTAATTGGACAAAAAATTGAGGTTAGAATACCAACACCGCCTAATACATGTGGTGTTCAATTGATATGCATTAAAGGCAAGGCTAAGTACAAGGCTAGTGATAATGCCATTGTGTGGAAAATAAAGAGAATGGGCGGAATGAAAGAGTCGCAATTGAGCGCTGAAATTGAGCTTATGTCAAATGAAAAAAAGAAGTGGACAAGGCCGCCAATTTCGATGAGTTTTGAGGTACCTTTTGCTCCCTCTGGCTTCAAGGTCAGATACTTGAAGGTCTTCGAGCCCAAGCTTAACTACTCGGACAACGAAACAATCAAATGGGTCCGCTACATTGGTCGATCGGGTCTTTATGAAACCAGATGCTAGCCCCTCCACAATCCAATCCTAGTCAAACGAAAACCTTTTTTATTCCCTTTTTTTTTTTTTTTTTAAATTTTTCATTTCCATTCTAGTAAAAAATTATTTAATGTAAAATTTAGAATTTTTATAAATTTAATAAAAACAAAACGAAAAAAAAAATACATTTATATATTAATTGAACTTTGAATTTTTTTAAATGTCCCTTAGCAACCGAATTTTTAAATGAAGTAAAATAAAAATATTTTCTAGTTTATTAATTTTTTTTATTTCTTTTTTTATCGAATTTTGGACTTGTTAAACAGTCGATATTTGGATTGAAAATAAGTTAGGAATTTATTTTTCTCAGACAAATGAGTGCAAGAAACGAATTCAATTTGGAAAAACCACAGTATAACTCTACGCTAAAATTGATAAAAAAATTGGATGAATTTAAAATAGATGATAAACAAAAAGTTCATTTGAGCGATGAAGAAATTGAACGAATTCATGAAAAAGTAAGTTTTTTATGTCTATTTTAAGTTCAAGAATTTTACAAAAAAAAATAAATAAGTTATTTCTGTCTTAATTTTTATGAATATTTGTTATGGAAAATTATTTTTCTATTTAACTTTTAAAAGTTCGTTCATTAATTTAAATTAAGTCAGATTGTACAAAATATTTTTTCCTTTGAGAATAAATTCAGATATTAAAATAAAAAAAAAAAAAAGAAACTCAAAAAGTTGTAAAAAAACTGCAAACAGTATTTTAAAAAACTATCCAAGTTCAAAACACTAGTTTCAATATTTTTTGAATTTTATTTTATTGAAAAAAAAAAGGAAAATTTTTTTTTTTATTTTTTATTTATGAAATTATTTTTAATTGTAAAAACAGAAATAAAGTTAATTTTTTTTTATCATTGTCAAATTTGGCGTAACTTTTGAAATAAAAATTTTGAAATAAATCTGAGATTAACATTTTTAAATTGGCTCACAGCTGGCTTCACTAATAATGGAATCTCTATTTATACACATGAGTTCGCGTCAAGAACATGGGCCTATAATCAAGACCAGCTGTGAGCCAATCTATCTTCTGAAGAAACGTCTATCTTCTGAAATACGTGACAAGTATATTTAAAGAAAAAAAATTTTCATAAAAAAAAAATCAAAAATCATTCAATGAATTTCATTTGAATTTGTTCATAAAATATTTAACTATATGTTGTTCCTTAACACTCAAAAACCGGATTTTTTTAAACGTTAATTCCTGAAGGGGTCCGAAAAACCTCTTAAATAAATGATGTATTTAAACAAGCATAAATTACCAAAATTATACAAAATATTAAATAAGGATGTGTTATGTCTCAACATGTGTTAAACCTGATCTAAAGCAAGCTTGAGAATTTTCTATAAACTTATCCCATATTTGGCGAGTCATGCAAAATTTATCAGTTATCACTCGTTCTAAACGAGTTGATTTAATTTAAAATCGAATATTTTTCATAACAAGAAAAAACTTATCATAAATTTTCCAATCATCCTGACTGCATAAAGTTTTGACCATATGCCTGGGATAGGAACATTTGGTCATAATTAACCTCTTGCATTAAGGATACTAATAAAAGCTAATATGTCTTCTTTTCTAAATAAAAGATTAGGATCCTCAGCTTTCGAGTGACAATTGGTACAATTATACCATATCGTTCCATTTTTCGAAGTTTTATCAATATTATTTTCTTCTTCTTCTTCAGGTTCTTCATTATCTGAGCATTCAGCTGAGTCATTTTCAGATATATTTTCAGAGTGATTTATTATCTCCATTTCTTCTTCAAAATAATCGTCAATATCATCCTTATTCCCATTTGCAAAGACTTCTGATTGAGTATCGTCCGCATTTCTAAGAAGTTCAACAGCTTCTAAGGCAGCTTTTCTTGGTGACATGGTTCAAAAATTAATTATTTGAAATAAAGTAAAGTTTGAATTTAAAAGCATAATTAGTCTTGTCCTTAGTTTATTATACAAAAAAAAGACGGTATTTATGGAGGGTCCAAAAAACCCCTCTCCGGGTTTAACGTTTACTTTTTTTTTAGCATGAAAATAAAATTATATTGTAATCAAAACTAATTTTAAATATTTTTTTGAATTTAGCTTTAATGGAAAAAAAATTTTTTCAAATAAGATTAAATTTTTGGAACAACAAGCAAAAAGCGTAAAAAATCCCTCCGGTTTTTGAGTGTTAATAATATGAGAAATCAATTTGCTGATACTATGATGGCTATTTTAGTAATTTGTTAGTGCTTAGTGCCAAGTTTTCAACTATTATTAGAAAGTGGGAAGTCATTTATTTTCCTTTTATAAAGATTTGGCTATTCCTAAGATCCGGATCCGGACTGGCGGACATGTCGTCTAAAATACGGACTCCTTTTAGACTATAAAGCTAGAATTGATAATTTAAAAAAAAATGAATTTAAATTTATTGAAAGAAAAACAAGCAAGAATAAAATAGTTTTTTAATTTAATGGTTTTAAATTGAATATAATTAATTGCTTAATTATATTAAATTTTCTTTCCCTTTTTAGGGTTCAATAAAAACACTTTTTAAACTCATATATGTATCTTCGGAAAAATAATTCTGATAAACAGAATAGTCAATATTAACAAAACCACTAGCCAAATCTTCAGGTTTACATATCTGCAAAAATGTTGCAAAAAATTTTTGAATTTCAAATTTTTTGAAAAACTTTTTCAAATGCTTTTTTTTTGTAATTCCAAAATAGTTTCTTTCAAAACATGAATTAATGTTTGGTGTTTCTAAGTATAAAATATTGTGAATTTAAAAGTCAACGATAATCCATATGTTGGAATTTTTGAAAAACTAAAAGCAAGATACAAAAACTAAACTTAATTCTTGTTTGAATTATTTTGAAATCGAATATTGACATGTCACTACAAAATGAGCCCTGGTTTTAAAAAAAGTAATGTTCAATTTTAATCACATAATAAAGAATAAATACTAAAAAAAACATCCAACTTTAACACAGTTAAATAATTCAATTTTCATTTTTTAAATAATTTCAAATAAGCTTTAACAATTGTTAAAAGTTTTAAAATTTATTCACTTTTTATTGCATGTCACTAAAATTGAATTTTTATTTTTTTTAAAAGAGAGCTCAATTTTGAATAAAATGTCACTAAAATAGAGTTCTCTATTTTAAAGACATGTCACTCAATTCGGATGGTTGCGTTAACTAAATTTCAGGATGATTTAAAAGATGATTACAAAATTCTGATTAAATTTGTCAATAGCTTAAAAATATTTTTGATTGATTGATTGATTTGTTCTTTGAAATTTTGAATATCATCTTCTTCTTTTTGATATCTTTGATGATTATAAAAAAAATGATGTGGGAAAACAGAAGTCACAGTTAATTAACATTTTAGATCGAAAATTGTCGGGACAATGAACTTAAAAAATTTAAATTGTATTTTTTCATTTTAAAATAAAAATTCTTATTTTAAGATATAATTTTTAATTTTTTTCAAAACAGTTTTTAAAAATTCTTGTCAATCTATAAGTAGAAAAACTAATTATTAAATAATTTTAAAATAGTTAAATTAATACTAGGCTTCGATGAAATTGAATATGAGAGGCCCGGTCTACGAGGGTCTAGTATCTGTCGAGCCAGATGAAGAAGACTTTTTGAAATACTTGGAAGTTAAAAATAGACCAAAAATTAAGTTATACACAAGTGCTAAAAGCAATCAAAAAGCACCTGATCTAATGGAATTCTATCCCAATGATTTGATAAAAGAGTTTCCAGAAGTTGAGATTGATGCACCTAAGCAAACAAAATTTTGTATGCTTAAAGCTTCGGCTAATTTTGCCAATGATCCAATAGACAAATTTTTTATATGGAACTAATTAATTTTTTATTTTATTAAAAAACAAATTTGTAATTTTAATAAAGTTTTTTAAATTGTTTCAACCAGTTTATAGTTTCCTTTCCGTATTGGTGGTATTACATGAACAAATTTTCTTTCTACTACGTTACCGGCTGAAACATAGTCGTATAAAGGACTGTCCGGATATGGTGATAACTTCTCCAAAGTGATTAATACGTGTCCCGCAAATCTGGCTTTAAGAGAGTGATTCTCACAAAATATAACCTAAAATTGAATAAAATATTAATTTTTAAAACAAAAGTAAAATTCAAATTTTCTATCATTTGAAAATTTTATTTTTGTAAGTGGGCATTTATTTTTTTTTCATTTATATTTCATTGTTGTATTTTTAAACAATTAATTGAATATGTCAGATGAGAAATAATTAAAAGAAAAGGATCAGATTTAAAAATAAATTTTTTATTGTAACATCAACTAGTGCTGAGGCTGTCAGCAAAATGTATGAGTTAAATTCACTGTTCAAGAATCCAATGAAAGGAATCCGATTCTTTTATTAATTTTTTTTTTTTTTCATTTTGAAGACTTGAAATTTAAAAGCCCGGCTGATTATTTAAAAAATTTAAATTTAAAAATTGCGAAAAAGGCAATTTTTATGATTTACTGAAACTTAATTTGAATTTTATTAATAAAACGATGTGAAGCGTTTGCTCCTTAAGAAAAAAATAAAAAATAAATTAAATTAAAATTTAGATAAATAAAGAATAGAAAAATAGCTTAAATGAGTGAAGTATTAAAAGAAGAATTGTTAGACAGATAGATTAAAAAGTATGTGAGAAATTAGTAATTTCAAAGTTGTAATGTAAAGTTCACAAATCTAGATATGAAACCTCTTTTAAAAGTCTAGTGAGTACACAGTTGGATCAGTAAGAAAGAAGGACTTTGAATATTGATATTCTTTTAAATATATGTGTCGAAATATAATTGATTAGATCATTATTTTAATAATAATAAAATATCTAGCTTTTGTTTACTCAGAGTGTTAAGAATAAAATTTTATTTTTTTTTTCAAATCTAACATTAAAAAAACATAAGAATGTCCATATTTGACCTTGAATTTTTTAAATAAATATTATTTTGAACATTTTAATTAGAAATTAAAATTTTTATATTTTTTTTTTGGAAATCAAATCAATAATCAATTTAAATCTTATTGATGTTTTATTTTTTGTCTTTTTTTTTTAAATGAAAAAATACTTAAAAAAAAGGTATATTGCACTATGCTCTTGAATTTTTTTAAATAAATTAAATTCTAGTTAATTTTAATTTTTCAAAAAAAGAATAATTTCTGTTCAATTTTTTTGTGAATTTCATGATACTTTTGTTTATAAAATGATTTAAAAAGATGAAATTAAATTAAGTGTAAGGTGACATGGATTTAATAAGATTTTTAAATATTTATCAAATGAGAACATTTTTGAAAATTACATTTTCTCCTGGGTAAAATTGAAGACCAAGTTGTCTCACTAACAAATGATCTGGCTCAACCCATTCTCCATCTTGAACATATAGTCGCCTAAATTTTCCTGGAGTAGTTCTTCTACGATTTGTTGCCGAGCCTCCTGATTTCACTTTTTTAGTACGTACTGGCATTAAAGAGGGAATACTATCTTAAAAAAAAAAAAAAAATTTAAAAATCTCAAAATATTACACTTTTTGATAAATACTTTTAATTGATTGACTTAAAAGTCCAATCGTTTGCAATTTTAGTAGACTATTCATCTAACCAAGCATTAATTAATTTTTTAGAAAAAATTAAATGAATTTTAAGTAATGTGTAGGAAAGCTATTCCCATTTATTTAAATTAATTAACATTTTTTAGCTAAAGTTAATTTATTGAAATAAGTTTAAAGACTAAAATCAGATTTAGAAAAAAATTATAATTGAGCTGGAGGAATATCAGTTATTTCTCCAACAACAGCAATGGCTTCGATTTCGACCCGACCCCCTCTTGGTAAGTTAGCAACTTGGTAAGTTGAACGGGCCGGATAGTTGGACTTGAAAAATTCCTGGTAAACATTGTTTAGAACAGAAAAATCTTGAATATCGGCCAAAAGAACAGTTGTTTTAACCACATTGTTGTAAGAGACTCCTGCTTCTTCAAGAATTGAGCCAATGTTTTTAAGAGCTTGTCTCGCTTCGGCTTCAATTCCACCGCTGACAAGAGCACCTGTTGCTGGATCCATGCCCAGGCAACCAGATAAATACAAAGTGTTTCCAACTTGAACAGCTTGATTGTAAGGCCCGATGGCAGCTGGTGCCTTCGAAGTACGAATTATTTTACGAAATATTTGCGACATTTTATTTTATTTTAATAAAAAGCTTTGCTAGTTTAAAAAAACTTTTCAAAAGCGTATAATGTTTTATATAAAGCTAAGAACTAGCATTTATTTTAAAAAGTTTATCAGATTGTCTCTAAAATAAAATTTAAAATCAACTTAACTTTTGTATTTTAATTTTTTTTTTAAATAATTTGTTTTAAATTTTTTCTTCAGAATTAAAATTCAAATGAATCCATTATTTTACTTAAATTTTAAATTTTTTTAAAAAGACAAAATTTAAATAATTTTTTTTCAACATGTTACAAATATATTTTTTTTATTTTCTTTATTTGATAGAAAATTAATTTTTAATTTTTTTCGTATTAATCATTTTTTGTATCCTTATTTCTTTCATTCTAAGCACATGTACAAGCAATCACAGTCTTCTACTCTTAATGAATTGACTTAATAGCACTAAATTTGCTCTTGTCTTCTAGTTATGCGTTTGGCAATGTTTCAGGCCATTGAACCCTTAAAATCCTTCTCAGGCATTCAATGTAGAAAGTGTTCAGGCTGTCAGATTCAGATATTCTCCAACAATCACTACCGTACATCAAAGTTACTTATACTAAAGTGTGGTACAAATTAAGTTTTGTTTCCTTTTTGTAGTTGGTCGATTTCCATGCTTGCAAAGGCACTCTTTGCTTTACTTAATGTCTTTACTGATGGTGCTTCATACGTAAAAGAATTCACTTACTTAGATAATGCTGCAGAACGCCTTAATTGCTATTGATAGCAGTGTTATAGCTTGTCAATTGTAATAATTTATTTTGTTGCCTTTTTAGGAAGCTTGGCTATGAGAACTTTTGACCAGTCCTCTGATATTGTTTCTTTACGCCAAATCTTGTTTAAGAGATCTTGTAATATACTATTTGAGATCCGTCCATCAGCTTTCAACATTTCTGCCATGACTCCGTCAATACTCGGGGCTTTTCTTTTCTTCAAAGTCTTTACAGCAGATTCTATTTTTCTTTGGCTAAAATTTTCAGTATCAATATCAAAGTCAGTGCACTTCAATTATAAAAGCTTTCATTTATAAGACAATAATTAATTGCTCTACTAATAATGAAAAGGTGTCATATAACTCAATAGTTGATTTGACTTGGATATTTTTGAAAGCTCATACAAGTCATGGACCATGGACCGGCCAAGTGAAAAGTGTCTGTGCGAAAGCGATTAGGGTACTTGGAATGCTAAAGAAAACGTTTACAAGTAGAGAGGAAAGATTGTGGGTAAGACTGTATATATCCATGGTGAGACTCTACCTGTGCAGGTTTGGAATCCAAGTATGAAAAGAGATGTGAATGCCTTCGTCTGTAAGAAACATGTTGAATGAAATGAGGCTGACAAAATCAGGACTGACAAAGCTGAGTGAAAGAAGAGTGAGAGGGGACCTGATTGAAATGTACAAACTAGTGAATGGAAAAAAAAAGGTAGGCTTGGTCAAGAATCTAGTGAATAATTCAGAAAACAAGGGACCAGCCGCGGCGTTAAGAGGAAATAGCATCAGAGTTCAGAGAGAAAGTTTCCCAGCTCTAATTAGGAATGATTTTGCGGCTGCAGTAAGTGTCAGATAATAACTGTAAATAAAATATTGAGTTTTGAATTTTGTAAGAATTTATTGTTATTTTATTTATAAAAAAAAAATTTCTTATTAAATGTTTCTTTATAAAAATGATGTAGTTTTTTATTCGAAAGCTTCAATTTTTCTCAAAAAAAAAACTTTTCTTATTAAATTAGTCATTATAAATCCTGAAGAAGGCCATTCTGGTCGAAAAGAGTTGAATAATTATTGAATGTTATGTTTTTTTGATAACATTTTTTGTTTAATGTTTGCTTTTTGAATAAAGTTTTTTTATTTTTTTCAATTTGTACAGAGAAGACATTAGTCTTTCATGCGAACATGGTGGACACACTCATTTATTTAAAGAAATAATAAAAGAAGGCTTGTATTTAATGTTGCACTATAAATTAATCAGAAGTTGCACTTTTTTTAATACCAAACTGCACTATATTATTTCCAAAAAGTACTACATTATTTAATGTGCACTGAATTATTCGGTTTTTTACCAAAATAATTCAAATCAGAACTTTTATATTTCAAAACTTTACTATATAAATCACCTTGCACTTAAATAATTTTTGATTTTTACTAAAATAATTTATGAGTTGCACTAAAATAATTTTTGACATGAACTAAAATAATTTTAAATATTAATTTAGACTTTATTTTTATTTTTATTTTCAAAAAAGCTTTTTTTTTTTTTTTCCGTCCATTTTATAATTTCCTTGCGGCCACTTATTTAGAAATTAAAAAAATTAACAGCTAGTTACTCAACGGTAGATCATCATGGCATGGTAATTTTTTGTTTAGTAATTTTTTACGCGGCTTCTCCTTAAATACAATGTTACTTCCTGTCTCTCGAATATCTTTATTTCTTATTTTTTATAAATAGCCCATACTCTAAAAAAAAAATTTTTTGATTTTTGCCACTGTGCCATGCAAGAAATCATAAAAAACTGGAGCCTCGATCGCAGTCCTGGAACAGATGAGCAACCAAATCTGAATCGCAAAATTTTCCAATTTGTTCCGCTTATCGCTTTAAAAGACTACGATGCAGCATTTGAGTGGCTTTAAAAAGATAAAAGTATGTTGCTCATTAAGCCTCATTTTTACATACCATCCAAACAAAAAAAAAAGTTACAAAAGAAAGATGTTGAAGCGTTTAAAGATGCTAGAGACAAATGCATTTAGAAGACCTTTGACGTTTTATCTAAGCAAACAAACAGCCTTTATTAAATTAAAATCAACAAAACGCAATGGAAATTGTCGTGATGCAGTTGCGATTGGAACAGCAAGAATTACATTTACAAGCACGTCATTTGAGTGTGCTCAAAGTTAAATATTGGAGATTGCCAGATTCCTATGGCTTCGGTCAACAAGCCATTAGGAAAAAAACGTAGTCGAGGAAGACCTCGGCTTCTTAATAAATACAATATTATTTTTTTTTTACTTTATTCTTATGTATGTTTTACTATATTTTTTTCTCTCTAAATCACATAATTGTAATTGTAATTTGTATTTTCTTATGTTTAAAAAAAATGAAGTTTTCGAAAAAAATAGTGCTTGTTGTATTTATTTATCTAAAAATGAATTAAAATAGTTCAGGTCTAAAATTATTTTAGTGCTTTTTAAACATTAATTTAGTGCTTAGTAAAGATTATTTTAGTGCAAAATAAAAATTATATAAGTGCTTGTTAAAGAATATAATAGTGTAAGAATGATATTTATAGTCCAGCCTTGATTAATAAAGTGCATATAAATATTGATATGCAACTTGTGATTATTTATAGTGCAGAATGTATTTGATGTCATAAAAGAAAAAAAAATTATTTTAATATAAATCGAATTGTTTTAATTTAATAATATAATAAATAATTAACCCTTTTCTATCCTAGCGGATAATGGGGAGGCGCTCATCTCCTGGAAAAGGTTTTAATTTAAAATATATTATAAATTTAAATAAAAAGAATAAAATAAAATGTGAAGAAAGAAAAGGAGAGATAAAGGTGATTTGGTTTTATTTCAAGTTAATTTTTTTGTATTTTATATATTTAAAAAAATTATAGATGTAATCTATATGTTTTTTTTTATTTAAAAAAATCAAATATTTATTTCTTTTAAATCATATTTATGTTTTATTTAAATCAAAAAATTTATTTTAGTCAAAAAAGTTTGCAGTATTTTTTTAATTTTTAAAAAAAAAATTATCTATTATAAAATTTAAACTTGAGTTTTATAGAAAAAATTGATTGAAATTTTAAGAAATTGTGTTTTGAGCTTGAAATAAATAAAATATTGAGCAAATAAATGAAACAAAAGCAAGACTTAGTAGAAAATAATTAACCCATCTGTATTCGGTTTCGTAAAAACACTCAGAGCAGTTATCATATAAAATAATGCTAAAGTAGCTGATTATTGCCAGTGCTAAAAACACAAAAAGAGCCATAAAGTTAACAATCATACTCGTAATGTAAAATCGATTTTTTCGCTTAATGATTACTAAAGTCATTGAAAAAGAGACTAATAAAGCAATAATACCCGACCATATACCAGCAAACACTGCATTTAGAGGAGTATTTTTTAAATATAGAACTATCTGAAGACATATTTTGATAATTCCAGATATTCCTTGTAATATTGCGACCCAAGCACAAAAAGCAAATGGAAAATTTTCAATTCTATCAATTTTTACTTCTAAAATTTTTTTCTCATCTTTTTCTGTAGATCTAGAGTCAATAATTTTTTCTTCACCGAGTAAATGCTCTTCTAAAATTGGAACACATATTTTATTCGTTTTTATTTCATCTGGTATACTGAACTTATGAATGTGTAATAGATCGTTTATAGAAGAGTTTTGATACAATGCACTCGATACTCTCTTATTTCCGTATGAAGACTTTCGAAAATTATTATGTGTCTTTATAACTTTTGGATAGATGCGATTATTGTTTGGCATTATAATTATGAGCTATTACACATTTTCTTTAAGTAGGAAATGTTTATATAAAATAAATGAAATTATAGTCGGCAATAAAAGTTTTATTAATTTTAAAAAATGTTGTTCCTAGGGATTAAGATGCTAATGACGTGATTTTTTTTTTAATAAAAATTTCATGAAAATAATTAATAATAAAAATTGAATTTTTTTTTATTTTTGAAAAATAAAAGCTTAACATGAAAAGCTGTTTTTTTTTTCAAAATAAAAAGAAGTAATTCTAATGTGAGGTAATGATGATTGTTGAAATAACCGAAATTTTGCTTTAATTTTTTTTTTTATTGTCAAAGTTAATCAACAGTCTAGTGCCCTTATCGTAGTCGACTGATTAAAACTTCATTTATTTAATTTAAAATTTAAATTTTTTTTTTAATAATTAAAATTAGCTATTATTTTTTTAGAAAAAAAACATTGATAAATTTTTATCAAATTTTTAGACATTTTTAGAATAAAGATCAAATTGATATTATTGTAATTTGATAGTTTGAATGTTTGATATTTCAACATTGATCTTTAGATCAAAAAGCTATTAAATCCTTAAATCACAATCCTTAAATTGTAGCTTAAATTTTTCGATTCATTTTTGATAAGTGTATTTTTTAAATTCTCAGACGAGTTATTAAAGAATAATGTATTAAAAGAGAATGATAAAATTCTTCCTTTCAAAAATTATTTACATCATTAAAAGAAATTTTGCTTTAAGTGCATTTAGTTATATAAAGATTTTGACAGAAATAGTAAAATTTATTCAAAAATTAACCAGATAAAATATTATTGTTCAGTTTGTTGATTATTTTCATATTTTTCCATGAAGGCATAGTAGGATTTGTCATGTAGGCGCACATTTTTTTCTTTTCAACTCACATACAAAACTTAATAACAAACATGAATTTTTTTTTTTAACAAACACCAACTAATTAAATCGCCCGCATCTGGAGTTTTCAGTGTCGGCTTGGAACCCGTACCTCAGGAGAGATATAAACACCCTTGAGAAAGTTCAGAG
>VANL01001121.1:0-17264 GCA_006352455.1 Brachionus sp. 'Tiscar' | reverse complement strand
CATTGCCTCAATTAAAATTCTTTTAACAAGTTATTCCAAATTGACTTTTGAATTATTCATTCTAAATTAATTTTTTTTTTTGTTAAATTTTAAATTAATATAAAAATTAAAAAAAAAAAAAAAAAAAATTATTTTTTTTTAGAGATAGAGATAATTAGATAGATAGAAATTTAAATAGAGATAATTTTTATTTATCATTTTTATTAATCAAAATAATTTTTCTATTAATTTTTATTAACTTATTGATTAATGTGCAATTTTATAATTAAATATTTGTTTAAAAGATAAAGCGGTTTGAAAAATTGGAAACTGACGATGAAAGATGGAGAGTAGCCAAAGAGATCTACGATCATTTTATCATGAAAGAACTACTATCTAGTTCACATGTAATTTTTTTTTTTTAATTTTAGAAAAAAAAAATTAAAAATAAAAAATTTTTTTTTTTTTTTATTTTTTTAGACATATTCAAAAAAAACACTTGAGTCTGTTCAAAACCACTTGTCCAAATACAACCCAAACTCAAACAAGTACTTGTTGCCATCGAATCTATTCGAGCCTTATAAAAAAGAAATAAGCGATTCGCTAAGCGGCAGTTTGTTTGAGAAATTTGCCGGCAGCGAAAAGTACACTCGATTTTGTCAATGGAAAAACTACGAGCTTAACATTCAATTGAGCATGAACGATTTTAGTGTGCATAGAATAATAGGCCGTGGAGGCTTTGGCGAAGTGTACGGATGTCGTAAAGCAGACACGGGCAAAATGTACGCCATGAAGTGTTTGGACAAAAAACGCATTAAAATGAAACAAGGCGAAAGCCTGGCACTAAACGAACGCATAATGCTTTCGTCTGTGTCAAATGGCGACGGCTCTCCATTCATAGTATGCATGTCGTACGCATTTCACACAGTCGACAAGCTTTGCTTCATTTTAGATCTAATGAACGGTGGCGATTTGCACTATCACTTGTCTCAGCATGGTGTATTCTCCGAAAAAGAAGTAAAATTCTATGCTGCCGAAGTAATACTCGGCCTAGAGCATATGCATTCGCGTTCTATAGTCTATCGTGATCTAAAACCGGCCAATATACTACTTGACGAGCATGGCCACGTGCGCATATCTGACTTGGGCTTGGCTTGTGATTTTTCCAAAAAAAAACCACACGCATCTGTCGGCACACACGGCTACATGGCTCCCGAAGTGTTGGCCAAAAGCGTGGCATACGATTCAAGCGCCGATTGGTTCTCGTTCGGCTGCATGATATTCAAGCTTCTCAAAGGACACAGTCCCTTTAGACAACACAAAACAAAAGACAAACACGAAATAGACAAAATGACTATGACCATGTCTATTGAGCTGCCCGATTCGATGGGCACTGAGATTCGCTCGTTGCTCGAAGGATTGTTGGCGCGTGATGTTGAAAAGCGATTGGGCTGCGGTGGTCGCGGTGCCGACGAAGTCAAGGAACATATCTATTTTAGAGATGTCGATTGGAAACAGGTCTATTTGCTCAAGTATCCGCCGCCGCTAGTGCCGCCTAGAGGCGAAGTAAACGCTGCTGACGCGTTCGATATTGGCAATTTTGACGAGGACGATACCAAGGGCATCAAGCTTACCGAAGCAGATCAAGAAATATACAAAGACTTTGCCATTGTTATATCGGAAAGGTGGCAGCAGGAAATTGTCGAGACCGTATTTGAGACAGTAAATAACGAAACAGATAAAATAGAGCAGAAACGACGCGCCAAAATGAAACAACCGTACTATGACGACGAGACCGGCTCAGATCTTATTCTACAGGGACAGCTCAAAAAGAACACGGGCACATTTGGTCTATCGTGGCAAGCGCGCTATGCAAAACTCTATCCGAATCGACTCGAGTTGTACTATGAGAATAAAGAAAAAGATCCCGAGGTTTACACAATGGAACGCATTGAATCAATCGAGTCCAAAGAAGTAAAGGGACAAAAGACCATATCGATTCACTTGCGAAACGGTAATGAGCCGCGCATTATCCTATCGCCTCAGGTAATTAAAAAAAAAAATTTTTTAAATAAACTAGTTGTTGTGTTGTGATTTAATCATTTTATAAAAATTGCATGTTGTCTATCAAATTTTTGTTTTTTTTTTATTGAAAAGAAAAAAATCCAAAAAAAAAACTAAACTAATAAATCACATTGAAAATTCTTTATTTATTATACAGACAAATTTAGTTAAAATTTTAGCTTATAAAAAATAAAAAGCTCAATTTTTATCTTAAAATGAAAAAAAAAATTTCATCATTTTATTTCATTTGATCTCTAAATATAGAACATTAAAAAGAGTTTTACAAAAAAAATATAAAAAAAAAAAACAATTTATTTAGAAACATTTTTGTTAAACATAAATAATAAAAATTTTTCTTCTAAAAATAGATCATTAATTTTCTAAGTTTATTTCTAAAAATTTTCTTTTTAAAATTTTTTTTTTTCAATTTATTTTAATTATTTTAAAACCATAGACAAAAGCCTATTATTACGTATTTATTAGTTTATTTATTACTTTGCCTCATAGGCGACTTAATTAAAAAAAATATATATAAAGAAATTAAATAATTTTAAAATAAAACAATTTTTTTTATTTTTACATAAGTTTATTTTTCTTAAATAATTTAAGTAAATTGAATTTATGACGGAATACAGAAATTATCCAACATTTTATTCAGGACATTAGAGATTATTTATAATGTGAAGTTATTTTTATTTGTTAATTATTTTAAAAAAATTACACCATATTCGATTTTAAGAAGTATACTCTTAAAAAGAATAAAAAAATATTTAAATAATTTCTAATTAATAGTAGCAGTAAAGCAAAACTGGAATTTGGTCAAGGCTTGATTTTTTTATTAGAAAGAAAAAGTTTATAGTTTTGACTAACTATTAAAATTAAAATTAGCTAACAATAGACTATTTTAAAGAAAGAATTTAAAAATTCATTTTTAAATTTAAAATTAAAATTATTCACATGAAGTCTTTTTAAAGACCAAATAAAATCTATGCAGAAAATTTTACATTAAATCAATAGATTGAAACTAAAGGAGAAAATAAAAGACAATAAAGACAAATTAAAATGTTTTGATCTAATTTCATTTTATAGAAATAAAAATATTTTATCAAAATTTTAAAGCTTTGAAATAAATTTAAGACATTTTACTATGTCAATTATAATATCCTTTTGGCAATCAGTTGTTTCAAGAAATTGTCTTACATTTTCATATTTTTAAATTTATTGTGAAAAATTTTAGAAATTTAAAAATTAAATTTTAAATAATGTTATTAACTAGACAATTTTGTCAAAGTAATTTCTTTATAATATTTTTTTTAATTTTTATTTAATAAACCCCTTAATGCAATGCAAAGTAAGTAATGTTCGAAAAGTGTTTCAATCATCTTTATTAAAAATTAAAATTTATCATTTATCAAATGTTGTTCTTCTTTTGTCTTAGACTTAAATATTTTATTTTTATTTATTTTTACATCGCCTACTAGGCGTTCATTTAATAAATAAATAAATAAGTATAAGTTTGAAATTTAATTAGAAATTATAGTTTTTTAAGTAGCTGTATTACTCTTCTTTGTGTTTCCTCTCTTTCCTCTTTAAGTGATCAATGTGATTTTTATCTAGAGTTAATTAAAAATTTTGTTGTATAAAATAAATGTAAATTGTATAGTGCATGTTGTTACTTGTTCTAAATAATAAGAACAACAATGACTTAATAAATCTTTTGATTAGGACGAAGTGTCTTGGATAGAGTGGAAAAAAGGACTGAGCGATGCTTTGGTCGAATCACAGCACACGTATACAGTCACTCAAAAAGCGTCTAAAATTTATGGTGCAGATGTTAAGCGCATAACCGTTCAAGAATAACAATCCCATCTTTTTGCTCTCCTTTAGAAAAAAAATATCCTCAATAATAATAATAGATAAACAAATCTGCTACAAGTTGAAATTAAAATATCTGCATTATTTTAACATCACATAAAATAGAAAGAAAAAAAATTCAAATATAAATTCATCTTTAAAATAATTTTGTAGCCATTTTAATTTTAACTTGTGACAGCTGCCCTTTTCAAATATATTTTTGTTATTTTTTCGCCACAACAACTAACTTTAAATAAAAAAAAATCAAAAAAAAAAAATTAAAAAAAAGAAGCTAAATGGTGTTTACATAAGGACAAAATTTCTTTCATAGAATGGTACTACAACTTGAGCTTATTGTTGAATAAACACTTGAAGCGTTTGCAGCCCAGTGCGGCCTACTACAACAGCATGAATATAAAGCCACGTTTAAATGTGATCAACGATACGCCAAAGTGTTTAAATCGAAGATCGAGCAAATCGTTCTCAAACATGAACGATATCAATAGTAGTCGTGACAAAAACAACAATAACATTTTAATACACATGAAAAATATGAACAAAGAGAATGAATACGAAATGACCAACTCGAGTTTTAATCGAGGAGCATCTTATCTAAAAACAATAATGAAAAAAAACAAGACACCCAAAAATGAACCAAATTCGTCGCTTAAAACACTTGTACAAGCTGCTGTTCATGTAACTGAATTAACTTCGAATGCGTCTAAAATGTTATCTGCAACCACTCCAGCTAAAAGAATAACTCTCTTGCCAAATATACATGAAAAGTGTGAAACAACTCGACATCACAATGCTTCACTATTAAATCATAATATTCTATCAAATATTAAGTCTCATTTTCATTTTAAATAAAACACAAAAACATTTATTTAATTTCTTGACTTTGTTTCAAATTTAATTTTTAATTTTTTATGTTTGAATAAGTGTATTTTAGCGCTATTTTAAAACTATTATATAATTGGAAAAATAATCAACTAAATGTGTTCAAACTTATTTTGTCAGAGAATGTGCCGTGCTAAATTCTTTAAACAACAAACAAACTATTACTATTTTATTATTTTATTTCTATTTATTATTTTGTTTTATCAACGGTACCGAATTGAATTTAGAAATTGACACCGATTTTTTCTCTTTTTTTTTTTTTCTTTTCCATTTTCTCTAAAACAAAATATTTAAATTGTAATTATATTCAATAACTAATTGATTTATACCAATTTTATAATTTATTTTACTATTAAGTCAATTTTTTAAAATAAAAATTTATAAATAAAAACTTAATAAATTTCAATTTTTTATTTTTTATAAAATAAAACTTATAATCAATAACTAGTTTAATTGGTAAAATTTCTAGAACAGCATGAAAAATATTTAGTGAAATTATTAAATAGTTAAAACTTGACTAAGATAGAATATATTTACAAAAATAAAAATTTCTCATATGTGAAAACAGAAAAAAAACATATAATCAATTTAAATTTCCATAATTCCTTGTAAATTGTCTTGCTTCGGAAATCAGGGTATTGTGAATTTGATTACAAAAAGAACAAAAATGTTTCCTTTTTGATAAATCAAAATTTACTAAAATAAAATATATTTAAAAAATTACTGCAACATACTTTGCTGTATCTTTTTTACATTAAATAAAAACTTAATTTTATTTTTTTTTAGGTTAGCAATATCATTATTTCATTTAAATTTTATTATTGTTTTATATTTTGTCTTATATCTACATCATAAAAAATTATTTTAGGTAGAAAAGATGCAACAAAGTATGCTGCACTAAGTTGAAGTAATATTTTTAAATACATTTTATTTTAGTAAATTTTGATTAATCAAAAAAGGAAAAATTTTTGTTCTTTTTATTCTTCAAATTCACAATACCAGAAACCAGAAATCTGACCTAGTTGACCGAGTTTATTCCGTTTGCAACTTTATAGAATGTGATCGCAGTTTCACAGATTCTTTTCTCTTTAAGGCTTTCTTCATGAGAAAGTCTTCTAAGTTCTGGTACAAGTTTTGTGGTCTTTCTTTGGACTCTCTCAATTGTTTTAATATCCGACCTCATCTAATATTCATTTTCTGTACCACCACTCAAAGCTGAAGTAAAAATTTTAAATTCACTATCATTTCTAATTGTACTAAAATTGTGAATTTTGCAGATGCGTTGCAGAGTTTTGCAGAATCAATATATTGGTGGTACAAAGAGTTTACCAGGTGCTACAATTTACAGAATATAATTTGCTCCTTCAGAACTTTAGCTTTGACATTTTTCATATTTTGTTTTTGCTCTTTGAACTAAATTTTAGATTGCCTTGATTTTCTTACATTTTAGCAAATTAGATAAAATTTTTCAATCTTGTGCCAATGCTTTATACCTTGTCAAGATCTTTCCCGTAGCTGTTCTCTATCTGATACATTTCTAATTACCGCGATTATCTTACAATCGTCGGTGAAAAGTTTAATTTAAAAAAAAAAAAACAAGAAATAAGAAAATAAATTGATTAACGCCTTTATTTTTAATAAATATTCTTCTTAACCTTGAGCGTTTTTTTCTTATTCTAATTCAATGATTATTTAAATAATGTTTCTTTCTTTTTAAAACTAATCTTCTCATCTTTTATTATTATTTTTATTTAAATCTATTTACTGACACATTTTTGCTTAATTCAATCTAATATGCTATTACATATTATAAAAATTTATAAAAATTTGGCAAATTGAAGTTTCTGATCAAAATTTTTATGCTCATGCTCAAAATCTATCTTTAAAAAAAATTTTTAAGAGCGTAAAATTTATTGCAGATACATTTTATCATTTGTAGCAAACTATGTTAAACCATATCTGAGTGCAGAAATTTTTTGCACAAATGTGCAGTTATAAAATACTAAGTTTAACATTGAATGTTAATTTTGAAAATGTTTCTGCAAAAAAATCAAAATTCTAAAATAACTTAAAAACATTTTTTTAATTTTGAGCATTTCATTCATTCCGATCATTTTAATATGATCATAAACTTCAATTTGCCAAAAATTTTTAGCAAGTAAATATTTCAATTTTAAAAAGTCAGCGTTGATAATTTATTAAATAAGCGTAATTATTTTATATTCATCTTTTGAAAAAAAAAATTAAAATTTTATTGAATAATACAAAATAGAATAGAATAAAAATTAGAACACAAAATTTCAAAGTTTTAAATTTTTTGAGTAATTAGTCAAAAAAAAAAAAAAAGAAAAAAGATGATACAAATAAATTTATCTTTCTACTCATCCATTTGAAATAATGGGTTATTACTTCGCTTAATGATACTTCCCAAATTGGGTCTTGTATCGTCAATGTCAGAGGTGTCATAGTTTAGAACAGTATTCTTCTTTTCTTTTGGATTGATTGCGTTCATCTCAATCTTTTCTTTTTGATCATCTTCAAGAGGAATTTCTTTAAATTCATCCATAGACTTATCAGTCATTGAATAAGTTGGCGGTCCTGAATCTCTTCGTTGTTGATTTTTGAGCGTAGAAATGTTAGGTGGCGATTCATTTGGTGACTTAAATCGGCTGCTCAAATTGGTCACACTATTTCGGCTCAATTCGTCTTCTGAACTGAATTTTGGCGGATTTCTTGGTACTTCGGTTGTTCTTGAAGCAGCATCGAATGCTCGATTTTGCTCGCTTGTTTGAAGAATATAAGAATTTTTCTAAAAGAGAATAATTTTAATTCTAAATAAAAAAATTCAAAATCAAATTACAGATCGTCTTCGTCGTCTAAAGATACATATTCCAATAATGATCACAATTATTAAAAATACCACACAAACAATTGGTACTGCTATTGCTGCTGCTGAAACTGAACCAGAATCATCATCATCGTCATCGTCTTTTTTTTTTGTTGTAGCTTTAGTAGAAGTCTGTGTTGTTGTTGTACCTAAATTTTAAACAATTTACAAAACAAAAAAAATTAAAAAAATATTTTTCTATTTGTTTAACTTGAATCGAAATTTCTTATTTGAATTGATTCAACTGGTAGTATTGATTTATCACCAGATTCAAGATTTTTTTTTACAAAATCAACATTATTTTCTTGTTGTTTGGCAGCCACACCCAAACTAGTCAATGCTAAAATACTTCCTTGACGCAAATTTTCTAATTTCCAATTTTTCAATGCATCAATTTCATTATTTGCTAAAAAACCACTTTTTATCTTGACACAAAAAATAAAAATAATTTTTTTTCCTTAAAAAAAATAAGCAGCTTAAAATTATCTTACATAATTATCAAGTCTAGACACAAAAGAAGCATATTCATTTGAAGATGTATTTTTTAAATTGTCCGTAAATGTCATGGCAATTTTAAATTCTGCTGCAAAGTAATCTATTTGAATGGCTGTGCTATTTATTATTTCTGTTTGCATGGTAGTATTGATGATTGATTCAGTTGTATTCATCTCATTTATTGTTGTAGTTGTCGTATTTAAGATTGTTGTGTTCATAATGGTTGTTGCTGTTGTTGTACTAATAAAACTTGTAGTTGAGTTGATTAGTGTTGTATTTAGAGTTGAGGATGTGGCCGTGGATGTACTAGTGGTCGTGGATGAATTGTTTAATGAACTTGAGACAAAAATTCTGTCTTTAATAACATCAAGAAAGTCAGCATTTCCTTTGACTAGAGCATCAACAATTCTCTGTTCGAGTCCATTTTTTGTTAAGCTTATGCCAGACAAAGATATCACACTGCCTGGACTTAGACTTAATAATTGAAAATTTTCAGCTTTCAAGTCATCCGCTTCCAGAGACTCAGTTATGAACTTTTCTATACGAAATCTAAGCCTAAAATAGCCTGCTGAATTAGGATCTAGTAAATCATCGGTAAATTGACTATTAATGCTCATATTAACATAATAGGGTATCAATTGAATTTTTTCAGGTGCTACCACCACCAAACAATTTTGGCTGAATTTTGGTATTTGTGAATGAGGAAGAGTGAATTTGCTGAATAATGGCCCACTGGCAATTGCCATGCGATAACAATTTTTCAAATTGTTGTTAACAGATGGATTTACTGTAGACATGAAAGAAACTTCTCGTTGGAACACTAAGGCTACTTTGTTATTTATTCTTACCTCCTGAATTAAATCTAAAGGTGCACTCTCACGTGAAGGAGCTATATAATCTCGATTATATCCATTATACAGCTCAATTACTCCATCATTATACTTTATAATCATAACCAATGTATCAAACTTTAGTTTGAAAAAAATTCAATTTAATCAATTTAATTTTTCAATATTATTACTATTATTATTTTATAGAATTAATTTTTGTTGTATAAAACTGAATTAATTTAATTTAAAAAAAATAAATAAAAATTCTAGAAAAAATACATTAATAAAATGATCATTAAAAGAAAAAAAAAAATTAAGTAGCCCCATGTTACCGGTTGTCATGGCAACTAAAATTTTTTTCACATTTAAGATCGAATTTTTATAATTTTTATCACTAATTTTTAAAAAAAATAATTCAATTTTAGCTTTAAAAAAAAAAAATTTAACAAAGTTAAAATGTCGACTAAAATAGTTCGAAATCCGATAACTGGCGAAGAAATAGTTTACAAAAAAGGTCCTAAACCAATTGAACATGAACAAATAAAAATACCCGATTTGTCTCATGAGCAAAGAGTAAAAAGCCTAGTTAACACTGAATTTATGTCATACGAAAAAAAAAACCAACCGGATACAAATTTGTCTCTTAAAGCAAATGCTAGTTCAATACCAATTCTTAATCTAAGCGATCTTCAATCGGACGAATCTCGCTTAAAGCAAAGCAATTTGCGCAATCAAAATCCAATAATTGCGCCGAGCTTAGTCGAACAATCGGCCAGACCAAAGTCGGCCTATTCATATGCTCTAAACAATAGACAAGAGCCATCGCCAATACTGGCCTATCATCAACAAGTTAACAATTCAACACCGCCATTGTCTCATTTGAATGCACCAAGATCTGAGTTAGCACCACAGGAGGAAAAAATCGAAATACCACAAGGTCCAGCTATTAAAAAAAAATCCTCCATTTATCACATAGAACGTGTGGCCGATTTGGAAAAACTATGGCTAGAAAATGGCGCTCAAACGCCCAAACCATCTGATGATTCAAAGCAAATAAAAGAAAAACTTATAGTAGACACTGTGGTCACAGACCAATTGTCGAAATTTCTTATTTCCGAGCCTGTCAAGCTACCAAATCATAAAACATTGTATACACCTAGAGGAAATAAATATACAGTTATTGACAATCATTCAAGACCAACAAGCAGTCTTTCTGAAAATGTTCTAGCCAAAAAATTAAAATTCAATTGCCGCATACGTTCACCCAATGGTCGTCTAGCTCTGCGAGATCTATTCGGCATTATTTTTTTACATGACGGCTCATTGACCATCTATGAATTTAGACTGCTATGTGGTGCTTATATAACTGGCGTAGGCAGTGGCAATGTGAGCAAAAAAGCGAACGCATTGCCGTTTTTGACACGAAAAGTTCATGTACAAAATTATGGCAGACGCAAAGGCAAACCAGTCGATTTTTATGACATATACAAAGGAGCAGTGTTGTATTTGCCGTGCAGTATGAGCGAGACTAGTTTGCCAGATACTGTAAGACAAAAAGATTACTTGGAAGTTGAAGTAATCGAAGTGAACGAATTGGAAAAAGAAAATCTGCTAGTCGGTCAAATGTTAGCTTTGCCCGAGACTGGCCAAGAGATAAATAGAAAAATATACGATGTAAAACAAAGACTTGAAAAACCACTTACCGATTTGGAGCTAAATGATACTAAAATAATTAATAGTATGAGGAAATTTTTGCTCAAACAAATAGAGGACAGATCAGTTGAAGTTTATATGGGTTTGAGCAAAACTCTCAAGAACAGAAGTGTCAAAAATGATATGAAAACATTTGGCTATGTTAATCAACAGGATTTGCATGATGCTTTTGTTGAGTATAGCATTCAAGTGCATTCGGAGGATTTGAATATTGTATGGCAAAGCATTGACTCGGACGCACTTGGCTATTTGAGCTATTACAACATATTGAGAGCTTATTTGGGCGAAATGAACACCGAAAGACATGCTTTCTTTCGTCATTTGATGCACAAATTGGACACACAAAAAGTCGGCTATGTACAAGTAAGTGATGTGTACAAGTACTACAAAGCTGGCCGACATCCAAAAGTCAAAAATGGCCACATCAAACAAGATCAAATGTTTGAGAAATTTTTGAGCTCGTTCGATCTACTGCCTCTAAACAAAGTAGCTGACTTTTTTGAGCTTTCACTCTCAACTGATTTCAAATCGCCACTTATTTCTTATGAACAATTTGAAGAGTACTACAACGGCCTGAGCATAGTCATTGAGTCAGATCAGGATTTTATTAATATCTTGAAAAATTCATGGAATCAGTAACAACAATGAAATTTTTTTTTTCTTACATCTTTTTGAAATTAAATTTTAATTTAGAAATTTTATTTGTTTTTAATTTTGTTTTTTTCATGTGTTTTCCTTTAAAAAAAAGTGAAAATATTTTTAATTAATTAACCAACTAGTACATGTCAGTCAGTGGCTTGATTACAAATTATTAAATATTTTTTTTGGAAATAATAAATTTTTTTCAAAAAATATTAATCATTAAAATTATTTATGACTAATAATTGAGTTAAATGAACGAAAAAAAAAAAATTTTTGTATTTACCATTTTTGACTGGTTGTTAAGACCAATGGCTAGCCATAGTGGTGGTTTGACAAGCTCAAAAGTGACAGTAAAATTAACCAAATTGCCGTCATGCTCGGACGACACTTCGACATTGCCTTGAGACAAAAGACAAAAAATAAGTCTATATCTAATTTTTAATCAATCAGTTTAAAAAGACTGCTACTAACCTGCCTCGGGCGTCGAGTCCGAGTGCAAAAATTCACTTGATCCCGATCTGATCAAGACCAAGCACATAGATAATAAAAGCCGCATATTCATCCCGGCAATTTTTTTAAATTCGTACAAAAATTTTATTTTTGCTTTTTGTTATCTATTAGAAATTATAAGCAAATATTTTGCATTATCTTTGAATAGAAATATTTTCAAGATCGTTCAATCGTGACAAAATTAAATTATGTAATTTTATTTTATTTTTTATGTTGGTGCAGTGACTTGGCATAAAAGACAAATGGAATCTCAATTGTCTCTGCTTTTTTTTTTTTTTTGTTTAATTTTTTTTTTTCAATACAAGTATTGGCTAAATAAATAAACAAAAATTAGGTATTTTTATATAGCCCTAAATATTTTTAGATAATAGATTAGAAACCATTCGGCCATCTTTTTTTTTTTAAATTAAATAATCTAAAAAAAAAATTTTACTTTATCTTTTTCTATTTTTATTTATCAAAGAAAAAATCATTTAAATAATTTGAGTTTCCAGACTTTGTCGACTAAAGCATTTGTTCATAAGCTTGGGTTGAATACATTCGATTATTTGTCCATCGCTGGTGGCCAGCATGTCTTGAACATAAATTCTATTGTTTAAACATGTTCGTTGGGTATTTGCTTTGGCTTTTTGGTCCAAAAGCGGACAGCATCTGTCATAGAAATTGACACAATTGCACAAACCTGTGTTTACAATGGGTCGAAGACAGAATTGGTAAAAATACCAGCATGGACAACAATAGGAGACGAATAAAACTGAAAAAATTAAAAAAATACTTATTAGCACAATTCCAACTATGAGACCAGCCGAGTCTGGAGATGGAGATGTCTGACTATCTCGATTATTTATCACATATTTATCTATTGTGTCCAAAAAGCGACCTCTAAAGTTGACAATCATCGTCAATTCTATTTGACAATAAAAAAACAAAACAAAAAAATGAAAATAAAAAATTTTTCTTTTTCTCAATTTCATAGTCAATGGACCAAATTTTTTTTTAAAGACAATTAAATTAATCATAAAAATTAAAATAAAGGACCGGGTAGTTTATTATTATCATTTAGATAAATTAAATAGAAAAAAATATTTAAGTGTATCGAAGAGTAACAATTTGTGGTAGTTCGACAATATTTTTTTGATTTTGATTTTTTTTTGTTTGCTCTTGCTCGAAATAAGATTTGTTCTCGTACAAATCTACTTTTGACCAGTCGAAAAATGAATACTCTTTGATCGATTTAAGCATGGCATTATTTTTTCGCATAGTTGGTGACAAACAAAGCTCTGTTTTGCTGCGTTTAGTCAATTTAAATGGACTATCATCGGACATGCTAAAATTGAAAGAGGCGATCGAGTCACATTTTGATATGTTAAATTGGTCTTCGCGCATCGATGAATTTGACACATCCAAACATCGCATAAATCCGATTTTTTTTTTCACCGCAAGCTTTGCCGGTTCGTATTTCCTAATCGCTTGCACTCGTTCAATCTGTTTAACAGCTAAATCAAACAAATATTAAATGAGCACTTTTTTTTATATTCAGAAAATTTTTCACTTTGAAATTAAAAAAAAAATTTAATTAAAAATTTTTCTTTTAGTTTAAATTTGGCTACAGAATAGAAAAAAATCAATTTTTTAAATAATTCTTAATTTTCTTATCTGATTTGTTTTTTTAGAGCAATTTTTTTTTATTCAGAAAATTTTTCACATTGAAATTAAAAGTTTCAATTAAAAAATTTGAAAAAAAAATTTAATTAAAAATTTTTCTTTTGGTTTAAATTTGGCTAAAGAATAGAAAAAAATCAATTTTTTAAATAATTCTTAATTTTCTTATCTGATTTGTTTTTTTAGAGCAATTTTTTTTTACTTTTTAAAAAAATACATCAGACTCAGTTATTTTAAAAGCAATTTTTTTTCAATTAATTTCAAGAGGTTTTTTAAATTTAAAATTAAACTATTTCGTCAAACATAATACTAAAAAAATAATTTCTTACTATTTCTATCGAATATAGCAAGACTGGGAACATAGTAGACTACTAAATGTCGGTAATTGTTTTCCAAACTAATCGGATTATCAAATAAATCTAAAAATTAAATTTAAAATTAATAAAAATTTAAATTCAAAAAAGAAAACATTTCTACTTAAATTCCTGAGATGTTTTAAATAAGATAATTCTTTGACTGTTGCTTTTAGGTCTGTTATTTGATTAGTTTGTAGAAACAAAACACTTAAATTGTATAAATTACGAAACGTGTTCTCAATTGACTGAATTAGATTGCTTTGTAGGTAAATTTCGCTTAGAGAAAAACAATTTTGTATAAATGGCAATGTTTTTAGCTAAGGACATGGCATAGAAACAAAAAACAAAAAGTTTTTATTCAATTTACTTGATTCGACTGGAGCCATAGAATTTTTAGGTTTTTAAAGCGGCCAAGTGATCTCAGCTCTTTTAATTCACTTAAAAAAAAATTTGAATGGAAAAAATTTTTAAAATTTAGTCAAATAGAAAATTACAGAAATGGCAAATAGAGCTCATGTACGTCTTTGTCTCGGCAAATGTTGTTCTTTTCAAAGTATTCTTTGAGTGCCTTTTTATTTTTTTGTTTAAATTTAAATATTTAAAAATAAATTTTGTTTCTTTTTAATTTCATTTACATTTTCATATTTGACAAAGGCCGATTTGTGTACAGCCAAGTCATATATTTGAAATTTTTTTTCCATCTTCTATAACCGAGCTAAATGAACAAAAAATTAGAATAGAAAAGAAAAAAAAAGTGTTGATTGAAGTTTATACGCCGATTATGTAACATATGAAACATATGAACAAATTAAAATGAGAAAAATTAGAAATCAGTGTATCCATGGTAAAAGGAAATTGTGTGTTTAACAACTTAAGACTTAGAAAAAAATAAAATAAATATAAAAAAAAAAAAAAAATTAAAAATTTTTATTGTTCAAAAGTGAGAAACTTTTTTTTTTCTATTTTTTACATTACATTACATTAAAATAAAAAAAAAGTGAAAAATGTTTATAATTTTTAAATTTATTTAAAAAAAAAAGAAAAAAGCTCAACAAATATGATTTGTTTATAAATGATTGAAAATACTCTGTGAGTAGTCGTATTTAGCTCGTTTGGATTCCAAATTGTTTGAGTCTAATGATGTTTGTTTATTTGAGTTATTAATCTTAAATAAAAAAGTAATTTAGTAATTTTCTTTTGTTAAATTTTTTAATTTTTAAATAAAAATTTTTCAATCATTCAATCTATCAAATTATTTTAATTTAAATTATCTTTTTCACAATTTTTTAATTTCGGCTAAATAAATAATTTTGTTTTTTTCTCAAATTAATTTTTAAGCAAACAAAAAACTCTTTATTTATTTTAGAAATTTTATAAGACTTTAGTTTGAAAAAAAAAAAACTTAATTTATTTTATTTGATTTGTGTTACTTGTAATAAATAAATTAAAGAAAACGAAAAACAAATTTAGCTTTTAATTTAAAAATATCACTTACTTGTATATTTTTATTTTCATCGTTCATTTGAGGTTCTGATGAATCAAGTACTGAAAATATCATATTATTTGGTCGGACAGTCTTAAAGCTGACTTTATCAGTTAAATTTTTGTTAACATAATTTGATAAACGACTCAAATAGGACTTGTCCCGGTTTAAAAATGAAAATTTTTGATCATTTTTCTTCGTTTGAACTCTTTTTTGTACAATAATGCGGCTTTGATTTGTTTTTTCGTCCTCAAACGGTCTCTTTTGTGACACACTAGGCCTAATAGGCATAGACTTTTTTTTCAACAGCATTTGTCCTTTTTTTAAAAGCTGATTGCCAGGCTGGTTGGCCGAAGAGCCGAATATTCTCAAACAACTATCGGCGTCTTCTTCGTCTTTTTCCTCATCTTCATCTTCATCCTCACTAAGCAAGTTCTCTTTTCTTATATTCTGTTTTACAAACTGTTCTCGCTCATGACGATTCGATCGCCAATCTCCGTTGGCAACAGATTTGAAAAAATTATTTTTTTTATCATCTTCATCATGGTCATCATCCTCTTCTTGTTCACTGCTATCCGAATGAAAGCCAACGCCCAAATTGTCATCAATATGCTTCCATCTAAAATTTTTTCGCCTTGAATTTTTCTCATCTTTTTCACTAATATACATTTCTTTTATAAGTCTCAATTGTCTTTTGTCTTCATCCATTTTATCTTTAAGATAAATGCGTCCCAATTGTTCTTTTAGTTCAGAATCAGAGGGAAGATTTTTGTCCTCGTCACCAGAGCAAACAATTGAATCATCATCTGCCGAATCACCGTCATAATCATCGTCTTCATCTTTTTCATCGCCAGACAATTCTGCTTCTTCTTCGAAAAAACCATCTTTTTCCAAGGCTTTTTTGTACTCTTCTTTTTTTTTCTTTTTTATTTTCAATTTTTGTTCTCGACTTTTGGGCCGAGTTTCCTCATCTCTTATTTCAATTTCTTCATCGATTTCTTCCTCCTCTTCATCGCTAATTTCATTTTCCTCTTCATTTTCTTCTTCGCCAACTTCTTCCTCTTCTTCTTCTTCTCCTTTTTCTTCTTCTTCCTCATCAAGTTCTTCTTCTATTTCTTTTTGCTTTCTAAATTTTTTTATCAATTTTTCTTCTTCGTCCAAATCGTCATCATCATCATCCTCAAATTCATACAAATCTTTTTTATTCTGTTCTTTTTGACTTGGTTTTTTTTGAGTTTCGGTCCTAAATTGACCACTGCAAAGCATTGCCAATTCGTCAAAAATTTCCTCATTTTGTTGTGTATTAACTGGTTCATTTATTGTGTTATTGGCCGTGTTATTACCAGTAGTGTCCAAGTTAAAAGACAAATTTTCAAGATCTTCAAAACTCTTGCGGTTTTTTTCATTGCTTTAAATTACTTTTAAAAACAAAAGAAAAAAAAAACACAAATAGGATACTATTGGGACATGAACAAAGAGTCTTGGGTACATGGCTGAGATTCTTGGTTTTCCTGGTTGATCACGGGGTTCTATTAAATTAATTAAAAAATTTAAAACCATATTTTTAAAAGAATACTTTAAGTTGATTCGAAGGAATTGTGTTAGGGATATCAGCCATTTCTTTAATTTAAAAAAAAATTTATTTTTTTTTTTAACTTGAAATAAAGATTATTGAAAAAAATTTGTCTTATTTTATTTTTTAAATGACATTAAACATCAATATTCAAAATTCTTATTACAGTAAAATAAAGCTAATATTTATTGAATTTTAAAAATCAAAAAATTAATTTTAAAATTATTTATTTATTCTGTAAAAAAAAAAAGAGATAAAATTTTAAAATTAAATATGCTTTAATTTTGAATCAGATGAAAAAAATATTATTCTTTAA
>VANL01001120.1:0-17269 GCA_006352455.1 Brachionus sp. 'Tiscar' | reverse complement strand
ATTGTGTAATCATGTTTTGAGTTGTTACGACCAAAATGGACAACTTTACATTTCTCGACATTAAGCTGAGCAGACCAATTTTTGACAATTTATTTTATTTTTTTTTATGTTCACATAAAAAAAAAATTAGTTACTCATGGTCACATTTTTTGGTGAACTTCTGTTCACATTTTGGGCAAGACCTTAAATAAAAGACAAAAAATAAAACATCACCAAGATTTAAGTTGATTTTATTATCGATTTGGTTTACCAATAAAAAAAGAAAATAAAGTTTTTATTTAAGATAAAAAGACATGATGGAGAAATATGGTTATGTATTTTTAAATGGCAATTGTTCTGGACGAATCAATCAATATGAGAATGTCAAAACATCAGAAAAATTATTTGGCTATTTTTTTTGGTAGACCAAAGATTTCAACATAAGAAAGAAAAATATTTTCTCTTTCAATCTTTTGTTGTAAAACTCTAACTAAAAACTCTAATACAACATGCAAATAGAAAGAGAGAGATATATATATACTGGTCTAGGAAATAAAGGACTGTCTGGTTCACAACACTAACAGAAACAACTCAAAATACAAAACTCCATTCGATATTATACCTTCCCTGCCAAGTACATAACTGAATTTGCTTAACAATGTAAATACAAATTATATAAAAAAAAATATTAAATAATTTTTTTTTTTTTAAATTAATCTAAATTTTGTAAAATTAAAATTACTAACAAGAGGGTTGCACTGTAAATTCCCCTTTCCTAAAGTATCTTTTAAATAAAAAAATAAATATACAGGTCTGAGACACATGGGGTGTTGCATATGCGACTTTTGAGGCTTTATAAAATTTTTTTTGAGAATCGAATTTAGCTTTAGTTATATTGAAATTAATAAGACAGAATACCTTTCTCCACTACATGTACGAGGTTTTAGTAGCTATTTTTTTGTCTTTGGAAACACCTACGTATATCATGGTAGCATTTATACCTATTATTAGTACAATCAAAAAATAATCTATTTAATTTTAAAATTTTATTTATAAGAAAAAAAATCTATATCACATTCAATGTTATTGATTTGAAAAAAATAAATAATATTTTAATCATGCGGACAATATTGACCGACTGGTTCATAGAATACAAATCTAGAATGTTGATTGCAAAAATTTCTATAAATTTTTAAATGACACTCATCAGGTAAGAACATGTGCAAATTTTGATAAACACACTTTCTAATCCTCAGTCCACAATCAATTTTAAAAGTTGACATGG
Source organism: Brachionus sp. 'Tiscar' (assembly GCA_006352455.1). Classification (NCBI taxonomy): domain Eukaryota; kingdom Metazoa; phylum Rotifera; class Eurotatoria; order Ploima; family Brachionidae; genus Brachionus; species Brachionus sp. 'Tiscar'. The sequence goes on along the minus strand of VANL01001120.1, from coordinate 16,005 downwards.
TCACTTTTTTACTATTTCTATTGCATAGCATTTTTTTGCCAAAACTTTTAAGCCCATTTCGACTAAGATCAACATTGAGCTCATTTTCATATCGATTAGAAAATGCATAATCATGAATGTAATTTAATCTTCCATTTTGACCGGCCATACTAAAATAGCTAATAAAAATTAATTTATCAAGACTGGGAATTTTACTCAAATAGTTATTAGACAAATCAATAGACAATAAATCTAAATTTTTATCAAAAACATTTTCATCTATTTCATAAAGTAAATTATTGCTAAGATTGAGATGTTTGAGAAGTGGAAAATTTTCCAAAAAGCTTAAATTGCCAATACGATTGAATGAAAGATCCAATTCATTTAGACTAAATGATTCAGCATCAACACTGGTCAACAAATTATTACTTGCCATCAAACCAATTAAGTTGGTAAATTTCTCAAAACTAAAATAAGACAAATTATTTGACGACATGTTCAAATAATTTAAATTATTTGCCATTTCATCTGATACTAAATTGATTGCGCTGATTCCATTAAAAGACAAGTCTAGGACTTTGAGCTTTGGCAAGTTAAAAGCACTAAAACCGCCTATTCGGTTGTGACTTAGATTTAGTCTGACCAAATCCGGATGATCGGATATGTCAATATTTTCTATTTGATTGCCAGCTAGCAGTAGATCTTCAATAGCTGAATTTTCATTTCCTTTAAGCTCTAAATTTCCCATGCGATTAAAAGACAAGTCCACATAGAAATTGTATGAGATTAAATAGTCCAAATTTTCTATTTGACTAATCTGATTGTGGGCCATCTCGACATACTTCCCATAGAATAAACTTGAATTATCAATAATGGTCAGATTGTTATGGCTAAAGTCAAGTGCGTATATGTTTGGAAACAAGCTGAAAGTTTGATAGGGAAAATTTTTTACTCCACTGTTTCGCACAATTAAACCCTGGACTTTGTCAGATGCCAAAAAGCTCATTAATTCTTCAGCATTGGTGTTTTCCAATTCTAGTATTTTTAATGATGACAAATTTCCCACATTTAACACATCCCAATTAAATTTTTTTACACTCAAATATTCCAATGAAAGCAAATTTTCTAGTCGAAATCTTGACAAATTCGAATCGACCACTTCCAAATAAATTAGATTAGGACAATTTATAATTTCAATTCTATCAAACATATTAGAGCCTAAATGAATATTTTTTAAAAATAATAAATTTCTAATAATTAAGCTTTTAATTCGATTTTTGTTTAGATTTAAAATTTCCAAATTTGAATCGCTTAATATTAGCTCATTGTCGATTAAATTCGATTCAAAATCTAAAATTTTTAAATTTTCTTTAATCATATTAGTGTCAAAATATTCAACTAAATTATCACTTAAAATTAAATTTTTAATATTGTTTAAACTATTTAAAAAATAAATATTTTTAATTAAATTATTTCTTAGTGATAAATCTTGTAGAAAATTAATTTTTTGCAAATATGTTCCAATTGAATCATCCAAACCGTTGTTGTCCAGAATCAAAGTTTTTAAGTTGAAAAGACTGGTCAGCTCAGGGGTTGATTTAAACTTGTTTGACTCTATGTTTAAATAGTTAAGCATTGATAGATTGTGGACCTTTAAATCGTCTATTTGGTTATTTTGAATGTACATATCGCTTAGACTGGATAAATGAGAAATTGTTAAGTTATTAATGAACGACTTTTGGATTCGCACTAGAGCCAAATTTGGACTTGATGTGAGAACAAGCTGATTCAATTTTGTAGAAAAAATATCAAGTATAACCAAATTTTTGAATGAGTCCAAGTGCAACTTTTTCAGATAAGGCACATTTTTTATTCTCAATTCAGTGATTCTGTTAGTCATTAGCCACATAGGTCCTTTGCTTATTGCTCTTAAATTAGGCATATTTGATAGCTCGATGATGGTTAACTTTTGAATATTCTGAAATATGCCATTTTTTAGAATGTAACTTGGCGAATTGGATAATATAAGCTCTCTTATTTGTAGACCGCTGAATGCTTTAATTGGAAGGTTGGCAAAATTCATTATTTTAAGGATGGATAGTTTTTTCACTGTACTGGATGAGTTGGTTTCGAATTTAAATCGCTTTTCGCCCAAGCCACATACACACATTGGTCTCGGATCACTTGTATGTTCGAATTGTCGGCATTGATTAAACGGACATGTCAAGCTTTTACCACATATTAAAATTATTAATAAAATTTTCAAAAACATTTTAAAATAATTTTTTTTTTGTTATTGTTGTTGTTGTCTGTAAAAAAGTAATTTTTCTATTTTAAATTCAATTAAGTACTATTATTCATTTTTGTTTATTTTATATGTCATTTGATTTTAAAATTTCGATTAATTATAATGAATTAAGTAACTTTTTTTAAAATAAATCTAAATTAATTTTTTTTTCTTTAATAGAAAATTTTATTTAAAAAAAAGCTACTGCTCAGTTTATTTTGAATATTTTTAAAGCTTATGGTTTGGTTTGTTAACAAATTCATTGATGTCTGTAACACTCTTACACTCGTCAGGTACTCTCAATGCATTAAATATAAACATTACTGATTCCAAGAAGCACTTTTATTACTCTCCTGGGACTTTTGTCCTCGTCTGTAAATTTAATTCTTTCTAAAATTTTTAATACTTATAAAATAAAAGAAATTAAATGATGCTTATTTTTTTGGTAGTAGAAAAAAATTTTTTTTTTTAATTTTTATTTTCGTAAAGTAGAAAAAAAACTAGAAAAATTTTTTTTTTTTATTGATAAAATATTTGTGAAAATAGAAAAAAAATGTTAGTTTTTTCTAGGTCTTCCGCGTTTATTTGACATATTCGCTGATTGGGCTGAAAACGTTCACATTTAAAGGACTAGTCGAATTTCTCTCAAGAGCCGGGAGAGCCTTTTTTCTACGGCCTCTTTTAGAATTTTTCTCAATGTTAAGATCTAGAATTGAAAATTCTAATAATTCTAATTCATATCCAATACCAATCACATGCTTGCATATAAGATTTTTTGGGTCCTGTCTAAAAACTGGACAAGTGCCCAGGTAATTTAATATGTGTCAATTACCTGGACAAATTACTTGGACAAATGTCTAATCAATTAATTTCAATTTGACTATTTGTCCAACTATTTTTTTTGTTCAATAATTTTTTCTGAAAATTATTTAATATAATTCTGATTACCAAATATTTGATACATATATGCTGCTTTTTGTAATATGCGGAAAAAGGCAGTCAATTCGCCACAATTCACGCTTTCTTTGCAGCTAATACTTAAACTTATTTTACATTGGGCTATTCAAACTCGTCAAGTCAATCAAGAAAAATTATTTAATGTTTCTAGACAGACTAAAGTTTCATTACAGCAAAGATTAAGATTAATAGCAATTAAGAGTTTAAATAAAGCAAATATAAGATTAGGATTATTGAGATTGAGATTGACGAATCACTCTTCATTAAAGTCAAGCATCACAGAGGGAAAGACCTGAAGTATCCACAAGTTTGGATATTTGGAATGTATGAAAGAGATTCAAAAAAATGTTTATTTGTTGTTGTTAAACATAGAGATGCCTTTACATTACTCAACATTATATACCAGTATATTGCACCTAATTCAATTATTTATTCAGATTGTTGGTCAACTTATAACCGAATTTTTTTCCAATATTGACAACTGCAAATACCCAACTCCCAAATCTCATTTTTTTATTTCAATTATATGCATTGAATCTCTACAAATTTTTTTTATTCATTGTAACTGTCCCAAGTTTATTTTTGAATGTTCGCATTGCACATTTCTTTTGTTGCTTGTTGATCATTCTTTGACGCTGTGACCATATAAACTGTTCATCCACTTTGAGTAACTTCGTGTGCTCTACATTATTAGCCACTGCTTGTTGAATAATTGATTTTGATGACAAGTCAGATTCTGAATCTTGAAACATATTTTTAAATTAAGCTAATATTATTCAATCGATAAAGATGAGAGATCTTTTTTTTTTTCTAAAGAACGAAAAAAATAATTTTAATAAATTCATTTTTTCTACTTCCAAAAAACTAAGCCATTAAATAATGAAAGCTATTCTGGAAAATAAAAAGAAAAATTTTTAGTCAGTTCAACATTACACTATTTACACTTTGTTCTTGGAATGCCTTGTACAACTAAAAAAAAAATTAGAAAAAAAAATATACGTTTACATTCATTTCAACTTTTTAGATTCAATATCTATTTAATAAAATTAAAATTTTCTTAACTACAAACTGGTTGTCACAGATTAATCGAATTTTAACCATGTGCAAGATTTTTGAAAATTTGTTATCATTCAAAAATGACTGTTAAATTGGTCAAAGTGAAGTTTGTGAATCTATAAAATACTGCTTGGAAAACCTAATAGAAGAAACCACTAAATTAAAACTACTAGTTAAAGTTCACTTTTAATGAAAGAATGCCCTGATGTATTAGAATAAAAAATAATATATAGATCCAGTCAGTTTAGATCGGTATCCTTTCGGAGTGGACTTGAGAATTAAATATTAAATTTTAGAGATGCTGAAATCGATGCTATCCTATAGTTATTTTTCGATTTTATTACTAAATAATTTGGGAGAGTTATTTTATTTTAAATCTATAAATATAAAAATAAAAAGTAAAATTTTATTAATTTTGACAAATTTATCTTAATAATAAAAAGTATCCTTTTTAAATAGTGCAATAACTGAGTATTCTGTAAAACACTTTTACTTTAGACTAAAACTACATCTACCAACTCTCAATTGAGGTTGAAAGAGATGGTATTTTAGATTAGAAAATAGCCGAAAAAAATTCAGGCTTCAAGGTTTGTTCCAAAAGGAGAACGAAGACGAAGTTTCAGAAGTTCTGTCAAAAAGACCATTAATCTAATAAGTTTAAAACGAAGCCGTTGACAGATAGTCAAAATTTGAAAGTAAAATGAAGAAAACAAGATACTGATTGAATATTTTATTTTTAAATTCAATTTTTTAGTATTTTAATTTTTTGGTGAAAAAATAATCTTGAAAATTAAACAGAATTAAAATTGTGGTATTAAATTAAAATAATTTTAATTTTTCAAAGAACAATAATCTCATCCAAGTTTTCAGGCTTTATGGCTGTCTTGCTGTCATAAATAATAGCTCTATTGTCCAAACATTTGTCTGCATTACATAATTTTTCCATTCTTCTGACATTTGAAACTTTTAAATAATTGTCAAATTTGATCTATTTTTAAATTAAACTAACAGTCAATTTTTGAAAAATTTAAACTTGAATATTATCTCTAAGATTACTCAAAAAAACTAAAAATAAAATTGTAAAAATTAAAAAAAAAATTTAATTTTTAAAAAAATTTTTAAATATATTCTTGAAATTTGAAATTTGAAATTTTTGTAATAAATCAGCCAGGCTTTCTGGTGTTAAAAGTCTAATGTTGAAAAAATTATTTTAATTTATTCTAATTCTCACATGTATCAACAACAAAAAAAAAGCACTTGGTCATGAATTAAAGAAAAAAAAAATTTTCTTTCTAGCAAAGTTCAGAGATTTTTCAAGCAAATTTAGTTCATTGCGATTAATTTGGGTGCGTTTTAGCTAAACACGCTCGCAACAAATTTTCCATAGTAAAATAAAAAAAAAAATTTTTTAAATTGATGATACTTGATGAATTTGATAATTTTAGGCCTATTCTTGCTACTAGTATGCTCATTCGCTTTGATAAAGTACCGTAAATGCAGCAATGAGAGGAGTTTGATGCCGCCAATGGTCCCAGGACGACATTTATTCGGAAACTATTTTGATCTGAAAAAAGAGCCAATTCATCTAAGTCTGAGCCGAATGGGGCAAAACTACGGACACGCGTTCACCATACGCGTTTTTGGTCACGTGATGGTAGTTCTAAACAGTCGCGAGTCAATCTCTCAGATGCTGAACGCCAAGACGATTGAGGCGGCCGCTCGGCCCACTTGCTTGCTAGTGCAGCTGGCCACCAACGGTGCCCAAGATCTTGTCTTCTCAAAACCAAATTTAAAATGGCTTCAATTGAGGACGGCTTTTCACAAATTTTTTGCCGACATGAAAAAACTACATGACCGCAAGGACATAGCAGAGATTGTGTTTGTGGACGAATGGACTAGCATGTGCAAAAAACTCGAGTCTTTATCTGACAAAAACATGGTTTATGAAATTAAAAATTTAATTTATCAATCACAGTCTAAATTGATGAGTGTTATATTGTTTGGTGAAGAGGTGGCTGACGATCAATTGTTGATCGAACAGATTAGAAGCTTGGACGCAATGAGTAAAGATGTAATCGCCAGTTTGTATCATGTGATGATGAACATGCGACCATTGGAGAACATTTTCGACAGCTTAGGCCTCAGTCAGCTTTGCAAAGCACTCGGTTTGCAAAAAAAGCTGCTTGGTCTCATCTTGGACAAGCAGACAAGTCAAGCGCGCAATTCCACAGTCAGCACTCAATCGGACAATATTTGTCTAAGATCCATACTTGATTTAATGATATCACTGCTCAATCTGGACAAACCAATGTTCACTCAGGTTCAAATTAAAAATGTGCTCACCGAGCTCATATTTGCTGGCATTGATGGCGTAGTCTCAACTGTAAACTCGTTCATATTGTTTATATGTGTACACAAGGATGTTCAACACCGTTTATATGAGGAAATAAGCAAACATGTTCCAACAGACTTGGTGCTTTTATCAGACAAAAAAATTCTCAACTTCACAAATGCATGTATACATGAAACTCTAAGACTTGTGTCGCAAATACCATTGGGTATATTTCGAAAGACAGTGACTAAGAGTAATGTATGTGGATATGAAATACCAGCAGATACAGTGGTTATACCCAATTTGTGGAAGTTACATCATGATGAGAGTGTTTACGTAGAGGCGTTTAAGTTCAAGCCTGATAGATTTATGCACAATGAAAGCTTTAGAGTGCCAGAGACTATGCAGTTGTTTGTGTTCGGCGCGGGAAAGAGAGCATGTCCGGGCAGAAATCTAGCCTTGAATTTGATATTTTTGTTTGTGTCCAATTTGGTCAAAAATTTCGAGTTTCAACTAGAGGATGAAGTTGATGAAGATCCGCGTCAGTTCACACTAGGATCGCAACTAGAGCCTGGCAGCTATCGCATTAAATCAACATGTCGTCAAAATAACCATAGCCAAACTAGTCTACCTGCTCAAATGAGTCCAAGAAAATCTGAAATAAAAACATTGTGCACTGACCGTAGCTCGTTTGTCAAGAGCATCCAAGAAAACGAACTACACTTGACTGATGATGATGAATCTTGAAAAAAAATAAAAAAAAACAATAATAAAATTTTTTTTCTATATTTAATTTTAATTTTTCGAATTAACAAAGCATAAAATTTGCTTAAAGCTATTTTCAGAATTAATTTGTGTGACACTCTAAATATCACTCATTAAAAAAAAAAAAAAAGAAAAAAAAACTAACTAAATAGTTTCTCTATTAGCCAAGCTTGAAAAATATATTTTTTTCTTAATTTAACATATCAATAAAAATCTAATTTAAGGATACTTTTCTAATTATGACAAGGTGAAGCATTTCACTACAAGTTTAAATTTTATTTTTTTTTTTAATTGAAAAGAAAAAAAATAGGAAATATTATGTCGGAAAGAGAGTCCCAGTGCGAAGCGCTGATTAGAAACTTGGCCAGTAGCTATTTGACTAAGCAAGCTAGTATAGGATATACAAGACAAAATAATTGTCATCATCATTATCAGCATTTTCCCAATACTGTTTTTCATCCATTTAACAATCATGTTTTACCACAGAACAATTTTTGTGTTCGTTTTGCAGTCAATGGCCTGTCAAAATTTTCCAAAGGAAATAGCATACCTCAAATGAACAGAAGCATTCAAGCCGGTAGACTTGATATCTCTACATTAAACTATGATCTAATCTAATTTTCAGGTGATTTTGGAGATGATTCAGGAATGATTGCTGAAAATTCGAATTGTATTGTGATTGGTCTGGCAGATGGTGCCGGTGGAAACCGTAACATTGGCATAGATCCTCAGGTTTTTTCTCGCAGTTTACTCAGCTATTCAGTTGAGATATTAAAAAATGAAGACATTCGTCCAAATCAAATGGCCAAATTGGCCTGTAAGTCAATTCATATTTTAGAGTCAAAAATGATTGATGGCAGTGGCACTCTTTGTCTATTGGCATTGAATAAAAACACAAATCTAATGCATGCATTGAATATTGGCGATTCTGGTTTTAGGCTAGTGAGAAATGGCTCTATTGTTCACAAATCAGAGCCTACTATGGCAGGCAGCAGTCCCAAACAGCTCTATGTCAGTGATTCTTCTAGTTATAAAGGAATTAGCTTTGTTACAGAAGAGTAAATTGAATTTTTTTTTTCTTTAATTAGTGGGAATTTTTTTTTGTTTTTCTAAGGGAAATACTGCAAGATTCTGATCAAAAAGAATTTCAGGTACAAAAAGATGATATTTTAATTTTGTCGTCTGATGGCTTATATGATGTTGTGTCCGATAATATCATTGAGAATATTGTCAATAGCTTTGACGAGAGAGTAAACTTAAATCTTTATTTTAAATAGAATATATTTATTTTTCGAAGGACTTGCAAGGCATGGCAGATGAACTTTTATCAAAAGCAATGAAATGTAAATAGATTTTCTTATTTTGCATATAAAAATTAAGTAATTTATTTTTTTTGTAACTAGCTTATGTTCACACTCAACGGGACGATATTTTAATAATTGTTTGTAGGATTGAGCCTAAACGATTACTTTAAAATATGTGTTTTTTTCAATTTTATAATTTTTAATAAAAAAATTTTTTATTCTAATTAGTTTTTAAATGTATCATTTAATTTCTGTAAAAGACAAGTCCAAACATTAAACTTGAAGCTAAATAATGCTTCAACTTGAATATGCTTTTTTTCTCAATAATATTGACATGATTATCAACAAAAAAAAGTTTACACTATTTAGAATTTAATTTTAACTTTTTTTTTTAGTAATCGAATAGATAATTTTTCTTTGTTTAGGAAAAATATATATTTTTCTTTTAATAGGATTTAATTTTTAAATAAAAATTTAATATATAACATTTTATTTTAAGGAATTTATATTTTAGTAGCTAAGTTGAACTGCAGATCCAAAAAATTATCTGAGTATACCCTCAAAAAGCAATAACAGTTCCTTTTTTTTCTCAATCCACACATCCAATTTTGCACTAGCCACTTCTTTAGACTCCATTAAATAAATTTGTGAAAAAAGAAACCATTTCTTCAATGCCTTATTTAATCATCAACTTGATCCCTTTGACTTTTTTTTTAAATTTTCATTTCTTATTAATCCAAAGAAATAGAGCTATAGACAACAAACTTTTTTTAAAATACTTAAGTTATGTTTCCTTTTGTGTACTTTTGTAATGAAACTTATTTTTCCTAGCAAAAAAGTGTCCTCTTGTTATTTTTTTATGTAATATCAAAGATACTTTTTAAAAATGAATGCTTGAAAATATTTTTTTTTATTATTTTAAAGCCTTGGATTGATAACCATAGATGATTAATCAAAGAAAAGCATAATAAAAAAAAGATAAAATTAAAAAGAATATATCAAGTCCGAACTTGGATTTTTAAAAAAAAATATAGACTAGGACTTGACTTGAGACTTGTGATTTTTCAACATTAAATGTTGGAACCATAAAGGTTAATTATAAAGGTCCAAATGATGAAATGATTTGAAAGGACTCTTTTTATGCTAGAAAAAAAAAGTGTACTTTAAAAATAAGTTAATTGTCTATCCATGAAAAAATAAAACCAAAAAATTTTAGAAATTTTTATTATTTAATATTTAAAATAACAGAACTTTGAATGAAACATATAATTTTTAAAACCTTTTTATTATTACTCTTGATTTACGATTAAAAACCTCAATTATGTAAAATTCAACTGAGTACTAGCTTTTCATATTTTTTAAGTATTGAATGTATACAAGCATTTTGTCGGTTTTTATGGATTATTTGCCCGTGATCTACAATAAACAGCAAAGAAATCTAATGAAAAATATCTAAATAAGTGATTAATGACATTAATTAAATTCAAAAACTAAATAAGGAATTTAAATGTAAAATAATAAATAAAATAAATAGTCCAATTTTTTTTTGTGAATTTTAGAATGATGAAGTAAAAAAAAATGACCAATTGATCTGATTCAAATTTTTTTTTGAATTTTTCTTATTGTTTTTAATAAAAAATAATTAAATTACCAACATTTATTAATCAATTTATTTATTTGTATTTCTGTATCGAGCTTAAGCTTCTTCAGATAATCAAAAGAGGCATATGCATTAAATAGTTTCAAAGAACTTCTCCTCTGAATCAGGCTCTTGGAATTGAAAATATTAAAAAACTTTACTGTAAACACAAAAAATTCTTTTTAAGTCCAAATTATACTTTAAGAACGTCTTTTTGTATCGAAGAAAATACTACAATAAGTTTGACAGGCAAAACGGGGCCATATCATTACATAGAAAAGAATAACATAGAAAATTTACATTGAAAAATGACATTTTTTTTGTCCGATAAAAATCAGCTGATACAAAGCTTGAATCATCCATAATTTCTCTCTGCAAATAACCTGCAAAATTTTTTTTTGTTAAAATTTCTTATACGTATATTATAATGCAGAGTTTTTGCACAGAATAAATTTAGGTAATACAAGCTTTGTATCAGCTAATACAATTTTCAGAACAAGTTTTGGATCTAAATAAATAAAGTTAATTCAATTTTAACCTTTTGTTTTTTGTTGTTTCAAAATTCAAACAATGCCCAAAAAGAATACTAAATGATTTGCCATGCTCTAATAATAGTTTGGAAGCATGGTATCAAACTGTCAAAAATGACATCATCCATACCTGGATTTATCATTTCATACATGAACAGCATTTAGCAAAATTTAGAAAATGATAAAAAATTGAACAAATAAAAGTTGGTGTTGAATTCAAAAGAGATCAAAGAGCGAAAAAAAATTGATTAATCAATTAAAATTTTATATAAATAATATAAAAGTTAAAAAATATTTTGAATTTCTAGATAAATCAATAGGAATAATGTCATACTAATTTTTATTTATTTTATGATTTAAAATAAAAGCTTTTTTGGCCAAGTATTTGACTAAAAAATATGATAATTTTTTGCCTATGGGGCGTTAATTTTAAATTAAATTTATATTTAAGTAATTATAATAATAAAAAAAATTAAATAAAACACTGAGCATTAATCAAATATCTTGAAGATTAAAAATATCCAAAATCTTATTAAAACAAATCTTTATCAGATAAAAGACATCGTAAATAATTTAACCTATCAATTCTGCTATTAAGCTCGTTCATTTCAGACTTGAAGAGAGAAAAATTTGAACGTTTTTCAAGAGCTTTCTTAAGCAGAGGAAACTCTCTAGTGTTTAGATTGTGAAGACCTAAGCTGATATTTGAACAATTTCCTTGGCAATCAATTGAATCATGGTCATCACGCTTAAAAAGTGAATAAGCGTTGTGCTTTGATGAACAAGCTTGATTTGGTTCAGCATCAAAAGTTATTCTATTCGAAAGACCAAATCCAAATAGGCCATAGACAAAACATGAATCAAACTCAATTGAACAAATTGAACTTGGCTCGCCCAGACTAACTGCATTTTTTGGCTTTTGGCGAACAAATTCTGTCAAATGATCATTTACAACCAAATTTGATCTAACCAAATCTATCATATTCAATTTAAAATTTGACTTAATTGTTTCTGTATCATTTCTTAGTTGAATCAAATCAAAGTGAATAAAATCATCGGTCTCATCTTGAACTATTTTAATGCTAAATAATTTTAATTCATCAACTATTTGGCCTCTGCTAAGCTCATTTTTTGACAAAGCAACTATTTTAGATTCTTTTGTTTGATGCTTGTAGCGAATTCGTATTTTAAACTGCTTCAAATTGTACATTTTAAACGAGGTACGAAAATTGAATAGACGTTTTAAATGAATGGATAAAACTCCTTCAGATTGAAGCTTTTTTTTAACACTATTCATTTAAAGCCTAATTGTTCTAAATAAATAAATAAATTTTTATAGTTTTCAATCATAATATTAAAATTGAGTGCCTAAAATTATTTTAAATTGAAAAAAAATTGGGATTTTATTCAAAATTTTATTAGTACAAAACTAATAAATATTCAGCACAAAATTGTTTGGAAACAAATAAGTTACTTTTGAATTGCAAGTGTCATGTTTGGTATTTTGTAATGTGATGTAGATGTGGTGATTTTTTTTTCAACTTCACCCACTTAAAATTCATTTGAACAAATTTTTCTCATCACTTTTTTAATTTTAAACAAAAAAAAAAAATTATTTAAATTTTTTTAAAAAAAAACTAATTTTTTTTATTGTATGCAGCCAGAATTTAATGTCAATTTTAGCCAGTCAAATGTATTTTAACACTTAATAAATTTTCTATTTTCTATTTTTATCAATTTTTTTGAAATTCAGAATTAAACTTTGATTTTATCTTGGAAACTTTATTCAATTAATGAAAATGATTTTAAAAATGCTCAAGAAATTCCAACTTGAATTGTTTTCATTTACTTAAATATGGCAACAGTGTGATGACTACTTTATGGAAATGAATGCTAAAAAATAACGATTAATCAATTTTACAGACTATTGTACACAATTTTCTGTAAGGGAAGAATTAATATACTTGTACTTTTAAATACTATTTAGTATATCAATTATTTTATGTATAAAATATAGAAAAGTGTGTGTCAAAAAAATTTATTAACACGATTTATTTTGAATTTGATTTAAAAAAAAAATTAATTTTTTATTTTACAAATTGAATTGAATGAGTTGATTGCTTTCAATACAGCTTTAACTAATTTTCTTAGGTGACCAAAAAATTTTTTTTACTTTATCAATGTAAAAATTAAATGAACCTATTGTTTTATGCTTGACCAAATCAGAGAATTTAGTTTAAAATGAAAGGAGAAAAATTAATTTAAAAAATTTGTAAATCTAAATTATTGAATGATATTATTCAAGAAAATTTAAGGCTTATTTGATAAATTAAATTAAAAATGCAAATCCAGCAGATCCGAATTCAGCAGATCCGAGAAGAACAAGTCCTCGGAAATAGACCCCTGCATGGGTGTGACGAGGTCTGTACTCAATCAAACTAGTATTGAAAAAGATCTGGAGTCACTTTTGCCAGTAATCTCAAGTTCTCCTGACATATCAAAGCTCAAACTAATAAGGCCATCTCCATCCTTGGGCAGCTAAGACGAACGTTTAAATTCCAGACCAACGCCACCTTCAAAACACTTTACTGCACATATGTCAGGCCTGATTTGGAGAATGCAGCAGTGGTTTGGTGCCCCTACACTGCCAAGGACAGCAACATTCTTGAGAAAGTTCAAAGAAGAGCTTTAGTTTAGTTACAGCGATCACCTTTCCATATTAGGTTTTCCCACTCTGCACGAACGTAACGGGTGTTCAAAAATCTCGGTGCTTTTTTTTAAATTGAAAAAAAAATATGTTGCCGTAGACCGATCCCCATATAAAATAATTTTACACAGGGGTACTTTGGGCTATCTTGTATAAAAATACATGGTCAGCTTTTCAGTTAAAGTCTTCCTGAAATAGGCAGTCACATAACCTTGAACTTTCTCAAACCCTCAAAATGTCCTCTAGCCTTTCGATTTTCAAAATGTATTTTTAAATATTGTCGAATAGAAAATTGAACGAGGATTACAACGATATATAGATTATGTCTGTACGATGTTCTGTTCAAAAGTTATGGTCAAAAAACTCTTACCTTAATTTCCGAGGGGTTAAAAAAAAGAGGTAATTTCACTTTATTAGAAATAACTTTTGAACGCATTAAGCTATTCTCTTAAAATTTCAAACTTAAGTAAAAATGAAACTAAGTAATAAAATAAAATTTAAATCAAATTCATCTATATATCTCTTCCCCTTTTAGACCTATTTTGTCCAAAATGTTCATGGTCTAATTTAAACTAAAAAAAATTAAAGAATAAAGTTTATGGTCCAATTTATATATGCTCAATTGAAAGATTAAAGAATAAGCTTTAAAATTATATATGATATTAAATTCTGGCACTTTTGGTTTTTCAATAAATTTTACATAAAGTATGTCTTTCTATGTCTATATTGCAATATTGCTTTAACTCTATTGTTCACATTAATAATAAAGATTATACTACTATCAACTGTAAATATTTTCTCATCAGAAAACATAACGGGAAGATTTTTAAACTTTATCTTTTTGTTTTTCCTCCAAAAAACAGAAAAATGCCTTAAATAGCATAGATTTGGTCAGACCTCCAGAAAGTGGAACAGCCTACTTGAGGCAGTAATCAATGCCAGTTCAAGAACAGTCTCTACGCTTGGAAGTATTCACTCAAAGTGTATAAGAGATCTATACAACAACTTTTCTCTAAGGTCACCGTAAAGTAGCTAGCATAGACGGCTTCCGTAGTAAGTCGTCTCCGCAAGTCTGCTTGCTGTAGCTTATTATTATTATTACTAAAATCTGATGAAAATATAGTTGAATAATACTACGTTATCTAATCGCTTGAAATTTTGAAATTACATGACATAATTTAACTTTGCATTTCTATATGAATATGATATAAATAAAATAATTTCAAAATTATTTCAAAAATATTATTATTTTAAAGCATAAAATTAGATTTTTATTTATTTTTTTAAAATATAAAGAAGAAATTTCCAGATTTACTAGACATGTCTTTGAATAACTCTCACTATGGTACCAATGGTGTTCTGCTTTTCAACGGAGAAATGTAAGCTAGACAAAAGATTCTAACTAATAGATAAACTTTTTTATTTTTATTAAGAATTTTAATTTATTATGATGGAGTCGAGGTGTCATATGAGCCCGACAGTGAGGTGCCAATAATGCGCGGAAAGAAAAAAGGCCGAATCTATTTGACTAGTCACCGAGTGGTTTTTGTAAACAAAAACCGAAACGATATGTTTCAGTCGTTCTCAATGCCTTTTATGACAATGAGAGACCTTGACATTGAGCAACCAGTATTCGGTGCCAATTTCATCAAGGGTCATGTTAAAGCCGAACAAGGCGGCAAATGGAACGGTGTGGCTAAATTTAAAATATGGTTCAACAATGGTGGAGCCATTGAATTCGGTCAGTGTCTGATGAACGCTGGTCGTCTAGCTAGTCAAGCAAGAGCGGCTCAACAATTTGTCATTAATCATTCCTTCAATCCAAACATTTATCCAGCACCACCTCCCGCATATACATCTTTGAATCCAAATTCTTACGGATGGGTTCCAATGGACCGATTTCCTGACAGACCAAATGCTGACACTGTCTATATGTATGATGCTCCACCGCCGTACAGCGGAATATTTGAACAAAATCAGTCCTATAAATTCAATGGTCAGAATGTTTCAAATGGTTTTGTTGATCCTAAAGATCCAGGCAAGGCTTATGTTGCATCAGCGCCATACCCGGTATGAATTTTAAAAAATAAATATTTATTAAGATGAAAAATTTTTTGTTGTTTAAAAGGATGAAGCTCCACCAAACTATGAAGAAAGTCTAAACAAAAAAAAAGATTAAATTAATATTTTAGAATGAATTTTAATATTATAATAAATCATCGATTGTAAAAATTTTCAAATAAATTTGTATTTTTAATTATTTATCAAATAAATAAAATATTTTAATCGAATTAAAATTAAAAAATTTAATAAAAGTTATGCTTTTATAAAAAGGGATCTAAATTTTGTTGCATTAAATTGGTTATTTTTGAACAGCCATCCTCCTCTTTTCTCAACCGGGCTGGGAACCGTCTATGGCAGAGTTATGACTGACGCCTTCCCCTAAGAA
>VANL01001119.1:0-17279 GCA_006352455.1 Brachionus sp. 'Tiscar' | reverse complement strand
CTGGCATTTTCGATTCTTCTTCAACAACAGTGCTTTCTTTTTTGTCTTCATCCAAAAATTGCTCCAATTTAACCTCTTCAATAACAAGCTCAGTCTGAAGCTTCTCAACTAATTCTGTGTTTAACAAATTTTCCATTTCCTCACTAGTTTCGACATGTTCATTCTCTTTTAGCTCATTGTCTCTCTCGTTCGAAGTAGTTGTGAATGACTCGGTTGCAGATGATTCAGCTGAGCCATCTACAGACTTGTTGCTCTCAGTCTCATTATTTTTGTGTACATCAAGCTCAAAATTAGCGGCTATTTTTTCCAATTCCTTGGCCAAATTATGCTCATGATGATTGACTGGCAAATTTTCGTTTGTAAAAGAAGTCTCACCCTCACTGGCAGTGACTAAATTTTGATCAGAATTTTTGGAACCAGGCGATGAATTGGACGAAATAGCCGATGAATCGTCACTTTTTGTTTCGCTTTGCTTAGCAGTCTGCTCAGATTCGTCACATTTAACTGGAGTCTTGTCATTTTGGTTGAGACTTTCTTCATGTTCTCGATGTTTTTTAGGTGACATGTCAGGATCAAATACCCGACTTGAATCTGAATGATTCATTGGTGTGGAATAATTAGACAAAGGTGTGTGATGGTCGACCATAAAGTCTCCACTTGTGTTCAAGCTTTCAGTTGATGTAATCGAAGACAAAACATCATTGCTCTTTGTCTCTTCATAATGCATACTCAAACTGTTGGCTGTTTCGGACATTTCTTCCAAATTTACTTGTTCAACAATGGTCTGTTGTTGTTGTTGATACGTTCCGTTTTTGAATGGCGAAGGTGGTTTTTGGTTGATAACAACGTTTGACGACATTAGAGGATATGAGCTAGTTGGCGAACGTTTTGCGTTCAAACTTGAGACTAGATCAAAGTTGTCCAGAGAAATTGAGGTTTGAATTTTTGAATTCTCTCCAAATGAGCTGTTAGGAGTCAACTTAAAATAGAAAAAAATAAAAAAAAATTTTTTTTTTTTTCTTCAGTTTAAATACTTACACTTTTGTTTAATCTATCATTTTCGTACGTTCCGCTCGAGTAGTAATTGCTTTGACTGCCATTTCGTCGTTTATTAAACTTTCCATTATTGTACTTACCACGATTATTTTGATTATTGTAATTATAGTTTTGATTGTTGGGAAATTTGTTGTTGTATGGTCGACCAAACGACTGGTGGTCTATGAAGAAAAAAAAAAGACAAAAATTAGTTTAAAAATTTTCTCTCCTCTTTGAATACTTTACCTAAACTCATTGAGCCACCGTACTCACTGTAGTGATTTATCATGTTTTTCGATGGAGACAAAGGTATATTCTGATTCTGATTTTGATTCTGCTTATTCTTTTTTTTTCTGTTGCGGTTTTTGCCTCCATTGTTGTTGGTGTTTGTGCCCTGGTTTTGATAGTGCACTCCGGAGCTCCGGTAGTTATCCATTGTCTTTGATCTATTTAAAATTACGAAATATTAAGCTAAAAAGTTTTAGAATTAGAAAAGGCTTAAAAAAATAAAAAGATCTTAGACTTGTTATGCAAAATGCGAGATTAAAGATGATCTTAGTAGAAAATTTAAATCAACTCTCTGCTATACGGCTAATGTTCTTCAACTTTTTTCTCTAGTTAAACATCTCGTGTTTCATAAACACCATGAATGTATTGCTTTAGATGAGAACACTTTTTGTTAGCAAAGAGCTTCTCTGCTAAATAAGCTATTGAGCACTTGATAAAAGGTAACAGTGTGCTAATTTTAAACTTTATTTTTTCTAATTTAAATTTAAATAAATAAATTGCCAGCTCGTTTTGTTAAAGTGCCTGGACTAAATAACTCGAAATGACTTTTAAATTGTCCTTTGACAAACTCAACAGATTATGATACTGAAGAAATAGCTTTAATTAAAAATATTTGATTGATTTTGAAAGATTTTTTTTTTAAATAAAAGAATTAATTTTAAAAATTTTATTAAATAAAAAATAATTTTTTTTTTTAATTTAAAGTCTATTAAAGACCTTGATTGGTGTTAAGTTAAATTTATGTGCCAAAAATATTTGTCTTATGCAAAAAGGCTTACCAATTGATTGAATTAAAATGTGCTTAAGTCACATATATAGTAAATAAATCATCGAGCAACTAAATTTTCAATATTTTTTTCAAAGGAAAGAAAACTCTCTTGTTTTCCGTCAAGCAAGCGTTTTAGTTTAAATAAAAAAAAAAAAAAAAAACTACAACATGAACATCTAAAAAAGCATGTATATCTAGAGAATGAGAAAAAAGGATCTTTAAGCAAAAGAAGTTTCCAAAAATTCAATAAAATATTTTTGATCTTTAGTAATTTTTTTTTTGTTGTTGTTGTTTGCTCGATTACAAAATTAACTACTCGTTTGAGAAAAAAATTGTTAAGTGTTTACGTTTATTTTTGGAAATAAAAAAAAATGTTTTTTATTGGAAACCAAAGCTATGGTAAATTGAAAAGTTTAATTTTACAGGATGAAAAAAAAATATTTTTTTTTACAAGTTTTAATGCCTTCAATTGAGAATGGTAGTTACTTTTATGCCATATCAAATCAAGCAACGTACTCACCGAGTGCAGCTTTTATTGACCAGCCAGTTGCGTTCTCGGTTACATCATTGTCGCTGCCACAATCCATGCCGGGCCAATTTGTTCAAGTTCAAAACAGTGCTAGCAGTATTTTGGCGTCAAAAATTTCGCCAAATGAAACGACCGATATTACAAATGATGCAGTATCCACTAGAGCCTTATGTAACCAGAATAGACCATTCACTAGTCGAACTTCGTCTTACGATTTGATGCAAAACTCGTTGAACAGTTCGATAAGAAGAACTAAATCAGGTTATATTAGCAAAAACAGAGGTTCTAAACGACCGATTGAAATCAACTTGCATAAATCATGCCCTGGATGCCTTAAATTGTGGCGAAAGTGTCAATGTTCTAATATCAAAAATCGACCAGATCCAAAACCTTATTGTAAATTCATTCCGCCAAGAATGCTTCGAAAGCAAAATAATCTAAATTAATATTTTATTTTAAAAAAATTTTTTCTTTATAAAATAGATCAAAATTACCAATTGTCGTATACAATTTTTTTCTCTTAGTTTCGAGTTAGTTTCTTATTAAGGCTTTTTTCTATTAATTTTGGTGTAAGTCAGTATCATCTGATATATTTTTGCTTGACGACTTACTTGATCATCATTTGAAATTTTTTTTTTTTTTTCAAATTTCTCTCTAATTTATTTTATATTTCAATTCAAAATGATCGCCTTTTTTTTCTAAATAAAATAATATACAAAAAGGAATTGAAAATGATGAGTTTAGAATTGTCATAAAAATAAAAAAAAAATTCTATTTTATATAATTTTTGATTTTAATAAATGATAAAAAAGAATTTTTTCAATTTTAAAACAAATATTAGAAATTGGTTTTTTAGCCCAAGCGGTTTTGTGATATTCACATAAAAATCAAAAATATTTTTTACTTTTTTGATATATTAAAATTAATTTGAATAAAATTTATTTAAAAAAAAAACTGCAACACATTTTGTTGCACCTTTTTAATTTAAGAAAAAAATTTAAATCAATAATCAATATTAATTGATGTTTTATTTTTTGTCTTTAATTTCTACTTTAGAAAAATTATTTTAAGAGAAAAGAATACTGGACAATTTGGAAAAAATCCAAATTTTTAACTTTATGATATCTTTTTTAAAGATCTTGACGAGCTGAATCCAAAAATGTCAAAAATTTTGAAATCAAACCATTCTTTTCAAAACTTAAAGTCTAAATTGAATTATTACTTAAAATGACAATACCTTGGTAATTTCTAAAGCTTTTAAAATAATTTTTTTAGCATGTTCTAAAATAAATGAGGAATTAAAAAAAATTCTAGTCAGGTCATTCCACTAAAAATAATGTTTTGTACAATTTCAATCAGACCTTCAAGAATACTCAGAAAGTATATAAAATTAGAGGGTATTTTACGTAACTAGTTCCAAAGGGTTAGGATTTTAGTTTATATTTTTAAGATAAAACCAAGAACTTAAAATTTCTTAACATATCTTTGTACCAAAATATTATTTATTAGACTATTTGATGATTCTTGTCTTAGTGATCATTTTAATCTGATTTTAAAAGTTCAAATCGTGAAAAGAGGTGTAATATGGAATGAATACCCACTGCTACATTTACTTAGGATTCTAATGAATGCAGCATTTCAAAAGATTTAATGGTATCTAATTATAACAATATCAATTTGATCCTTATTGGCTATATAAAAAAATTTAAAAAATTTTATATAAATTTAAATTTGTATTTTTCTTTTTCTTTTTATTTGTATTTATTTTCAGAAAAATCTTTAATTTAAATAATAAATATTTTATTTAACACTTAATAAATTTAATCATTTTAAATTTTTTTTATTTTTTAAATATCTAGAATCAAAGAATATTAAAATTAATTTATTTTTGTTTCAAAATATGCTTATTTTCATGGAATAAAAATTAAAAAGAAAAGCTAACACAAAGGATCCAAAAAACCCCTCCAGATTTTGAGTGCTTAAATTAAAGAATATTGTTTCCGCACAAAGAAAAATCTTTTCAACACAAAAAAAATCTGTTCAGCACAAAAAATCTAATAAGTCTAAAAAAGCTTTTTAGCACAAAAATTTTGTGTTTAAACCATAATTTTATTTAAATAAAAAAAATGCAAAATATTTATTTAATTTTTAAATGAAGTCAAATTTAATGCCTGGAATGCCACCTTTCAGCCAATTTGTACCTTCCTCTTTTCGGCTTGTTAGCAAACTCATCATTATCATTCCTTATAATTCTTTTAATGCCATTAAATGAGAACAATAGGCATATCTCACAAATTATTTGCAACTATATGTATTTTCTTTTGTATTCAAGGTGTAATAACCATTAAAAGTATAACTTCTTTTTCCCATAAGTTTGAAATTTTCCCAGTATTCCATACTTTTGGCTATTCTTGTCGCGTTACTTTTTGGTTTAGGCATAATTTTAAATTTCTCTTGATTAAGTGAATAATATCTAACAATATCAAAGCATTTCAGTACAAAACAATATTTTGGACTAAAAAGCTTTTTGTTTGTGCGGAAAAGGGAAACCCTTTAAATTAAATAAGTGATGTTTTAATCAGTCAATTAAGATTAAGGGTACTAGCCTACTTATATTAGAAAAAGTTAATGGAAATGGAATCGAATTTTGTTTATTTCCTTTAGGAAAAAAACTTTTTTATATGTATATAAAATAACTTTATTCACATTAATTATAATAGGAAAAAAAAAGAATTCTGACAA
The DNA here is from genome assembly GCA_006352455.1 of Brachionus sp. 'Tiscar'. Taxonomy (NCBI): domain Eukaryota; kingdom Metazoa; phylum Rotifera; class Eurotatoria; order Ploima; family Brachionidae; genus Brachionus; species Brachionus sp. 'Tiscar'. The sequence continues at coordinate 11,916 of VANL01001119.1, read as the reverse complement.
AATTAAACGAGCTAAAATCTCACAACTGAAGTGATTGATCTAACATCATGATTCAATCTAGGACTTGGCTCATTTTTCTCCGATTTGATGCTATCAATTTGCAAATATTCGTGATAATAATTTGAATTGTTGTTTGATTGTTTGCTTGTATAGCTACCATTGCTCAAAAAGTCTTGCTCTCTGCTAATCTTATTTTCATAACAAGATTTAATCGGAAAATTTGCGTACTCTTCTGCCGTATCATCATTTTCAAAATTTTCATTTTCACTTAAAATTTTACTCACTGTGGTATAGTCTTAATAAAAAATAAAAATAAAAAATTATAATTTCAAATTTAAAAAACTAAAGTATTTACTTGGTAAATATTGATTGTATTTTGCATCCATATCAGCTGATTGAGTATAAATTGAGGGAATAATAATTGGCCTAGGCTCAATTAAATTTCTAGTCAATGTAATTATATATCTTGTGGCAACTACTTTGAATAGCCAAAATACAACTATAAGACCCATGGATATAATTACCATCCAATAGCTAAATGACCTGTAGGAAATAAAAACAGTGTTCAATGACAAAAGTTGATTGACATAAGCATCAAATAGTGCAAAGCCGGACACTTTTAGGACAAATTCCATAATACTTCCTACCAAAGTGACCAAAGCTATGCTCAAAAAAGCAAAGTATCCAGTTGGCTTCACTGTCCTATACATGCCTGATTGATTTGCATTTGCGTTAACTATTATACTAGTTGTGAATCTGGCCGAATTGTTGTCTTCGTTGCCCAATATTTTGCTGCTCTGATGCGACTTTATTTTCAAATTGGGCGACTCGGCAACAATTGGTCTTTCTTTGTAGCGAAATAAATTTGAATTTTGTGCCACTATGGTATCTATAATGTCTCCTCTAGACTCGGCCAAAGTCAAACACAGAATTCCAAATATTTCTATGAGTAAAATTAGAAAACAAAAACCTGTACTACACAACAAGAGTATACGCGAATCGTATAGTCGTCTGTTGACAAAAACACCAAAGTTTGGCAACTCTTCATACCGGGAACATCTGTAGTCTCCTATAATGCCCACATTTGAAATGTAGCAGTATTCCCATAGGCCGCCTTTTGAAGTCGGTATGAACTCATTTACGTTTAGCACAAACCATTCGGTCATTCCAATAGCTATAGCCTGAATTACTGATGCCAGAAATATGATGAATGTGCTGAATGCTTGCATCACTGTAAGCCGAGTGAGGTATTCACGAGTGGTAATGAATTGAGATGGATTAAGGCTTTGTGTTGGACTCAAACTATCACGGTAATAATAAACATTTGTATCATCTGACATTGTGTTTCGATCTAACAAATAATTGAAATTTTGATTGAATTTTTAATAAAAAAAAATATATATTTTTCTGAATATTTTTTTATTTTAAAAAATCTAGACAGTTTAAAAGTTAAAGGAAAACACACACGTGATTTCGACATTGTAGATAAATTCAAACAATCCAGGTATATATTGAAAGAAAAAAATTCATTCATTCAAAAATACCCTTTGCTTAATTAACCCTAAACATTGAAAAAAAAAAACAAAAATACTATAAAGATATCTTCCTTAATTCTCTATTATTCCCCCTAAAAAAAAAAAAAATTATTTTGTTCAAACTAATTAGTAGTCTAGTAGATAGTATATTTGATTTTGAGTAAACAAAAATTTAATTAAAATTTCTATTTAAATTTAAAATAATCTTATATTTTTTTGTTATTTTTAATTTAACACGTTTATGAAAATCTTTTGAATTGAAAAATAAAAAAAAATTTAAAATTTAAATTTAGACTAAGAGAGCACAAATTAAATGTCAATATTAATTTAGGCTTTATCTATTCGTCCTTGAATTGAAAATAAAAAATTTTTTTCTAATCCATCCATGAGTGATTTTTGGCAAAAAAAAATCTAAAAGTTAAAAACTATTAACCTAACCTAAGTCTCAAAAGCCCTGCAAGTGAAATTTTTAACTTTTATCCAGTTTAATTACTCGTTTTATTAAGAGAAAATATATTTTTTTAAAATAATTATCAAATTGTATTAAGCAAAATAGTAGTGGGTATACTCTATGCTTAAATTTCCTAATATTGCTTCGAGATATTTTGGGACTGAATTGAGCTTAGATAGCAATTAGAAAGTTTATTTTTTATTTTATTGTTAAATGTTTCAATTAAAATGGCCATAGACCGGAAATTTTATTTTGAATTAAAATGTATTAAAACTCTATTATTTTCATTATAAAAAAATAATTTCAATTATTTATTTAAGATAAATTTATAATACAAAAAATAGTTTTAATTCTTTTTTTTTTTTGAATGATAAAAAATTGATTGTTTTCTATTTTTTGGATTTAATTGAAATTAAAAATTTGTTAGTTAAACAAAAAAAAATAAACAAAACTAGAAAATTTTTAGAATAAAATTTTTATTTAGCTTTTTTATTCAAATAAATTTCGATTATTTTCAAAATAAGATCAGAATTTCGAAGTTTTAAATAAGTTTTGAGCATTAGTATGCATTTGTTTAGTTGATGATCATTCATTTGAGAATAGTCGACAAAATTGGTTGACAAATAGCTTACAGTCTGTGAACGTGTGAATTTATGCTGGCGAAATAAATTTATAATACACTTAAAAAACTTGTAATTATTGCTGATTAACTGGAATGGTTTATAAAGTTCCAAACTTGACGCTTGATCATTAATTGAATTGAGAGACAAGGCCAAAGAGATAGATGGATTTGAACTTGAATTGTTGTTCTGATTTTGGTTCAGATTACAAGTAAACTTTCTGACTGCTTGATCGTTCAATTCATTTAAAAAGCTATCAATTTTTAACGCTTTGCCAGCTTGTTCCAACTCATCCATTAGGTCGTCTGGAATCCATATTTCAAATCCGTAGATAAATTTCTGAATTATTTCCCAGGCATTGGTAGACATGTTCACTTCGAATTGGTACCTGTCTAAATTTTTGTCTGATTTGTCTAATAAATTTCTAAAATAGAGACTGCTATGCCATAAAACCAAACTGTGGCAGTAGAAAACCATGTTGTTGATCAAAATTTTTACATCATAGGAAAAGTCATTTTTTATACACTTTGTAGTAAGAAAATTTGGGAATGTATCTATGACGACTAGATCGTTTTTAAGTCTTTTTAGTCTAATGGTCAATGATAAGTCTTTTCTAAATTTATAAGATCGCCATGCGCGTTGAATAGTTATCGCTGCTCCATTCAAAATAAGCTCAATTTGATCAAAATTAACATTCATTAAAAATAAAATTAAAAAAAGGAGGTAAATTTAGAATAAAACATAAATATTGCGATCAAATTCTCGAAAAATAAAATTTAATTTCAATTAGTTTAAAAAAAAGGCATTTTGAAGTTGATGATCAAAGTTTAATGATTTTTAGTTGTTTTTTTTTTTTCAAATTTTCAAGACATAGAGAGACATATTTTCAAGTGTTGCAAAGCAAGTATTGTGCATTATTTTGGACACATAAAATAAAATAAAATTTTTAATATAATAACAAGATAAAGTTATTTTATTTAATTTGTAAAGCAAAAAATTTTAAAAAGAAATAAAATTTCGAAATAATTTTCAAAATAAAAAAACTCCTCATTGATAAACAAAATATTAAAAATACTTGCATAGTTTGAAAATACCTTCACCTCATGTAATTCCTATTTTGGTGAGCTTTTTCATGATTGTTGACCTCCATGTTATTGCTGGTCTTCCTACCTTACGTCGTCCTTGCGATGTCTATTGAAGGGCTCTTTTTGGTATCCTTGTTTCTTTCATTCTAAGCACATGTTCACAAGCTATACAGAGTCTCAGACTAGTGAATCCGTAGAATCCTTCTCAGGCATCCAGTGTGGAAGCATTTTCTGTCAGATTCAGATATTCCCCAACACTGGCTACCGTACATTGGTGTTGCTTTTACCACAGTGTTGTACAGTTTTGGTTTTGTTTTCTTGCCAAGACAAAAAATTAAACCATCTACAAATTTAATTAATAATTGTAGATGGTTGATTTTCCATGCTTGTCAAAGGCACCTTTTGCTTTAGCAAGTCTATTCTTAATGTCTATGTGTGTTCCTATGTTTTGTTAGAGGCAAAACTGGCTTTAGAAAATTTCAAAATATTAAAATAAATAACAATTTTGACATTTAAAAAAAAAATTGATCTTTATGCTTCAAAATACATGATGTTCAAAATGACAAGTGGACTGAAATGGTTGAAAAAATTAATTGAAAAAGAACGGAATATTTGAGGATATTAAATATGTTGAACTCGAACAGCTAATTATAAAGAAATGCTTATAAAACAAATTGAAGTTATTAGAAGATAATTATTTGACTAAAATTGAAAAAATATAAGCGGATAAAAATAAAATTTTGGAAAAATTATAAAAAATTTAGAAGACTAAAATAGAAAAAAAACAGACAGAAATTTAGAGCTGTCAGAATTTATTTTGCCCATAGATCTAAAAAAAACGGATCATTAAAAAAATATCAAAGAAGTTGGTAATAATTTTAGAGGAAAGTTCAAAAATTAATTTTTATAGTTTTCGAGGCTTTTTTTTAAAGAATCAAATGATTTTGAAAATTAACAATCTATCAATACTCTTAAAGGTAACAGTAATTAAAGTTTAGGAGTTACAATAAAACAATCAAAACCTTTAAAATTTTAAATATACTATGATCCTTTTTTTAATTATTCAAATAAAAATATTAAATTAAGATTCTTTCGTTTATTTTTATTTTAATAATAGTTAAAATTTTGTAAGTGTAAAATTCAACAGCACAACGTTTATTTTCAATGAAAAACAGTTATTCTAATAAATATTTAAAGATAAACGCCTTTTCTTTAGCAATTTTTTCAAAAATTTATTAAAATTTATAATTTGAATTCATATCAAAAATCTTATAATGTAATTTTAATAAAGAAAAAATTTATTTAATTTTGAAATTTTTTAAATTGAAAAAATAATCAATCTTAGTTGTTTCATAAAATATATTTTTCGTAGAGTTGTTTAAAAGTCATAAAGTCCAAGTCAACTCAAAAGACTTTACTATTAAATTAATTTTTAAATTTGTTCACTGTTGATGCTTCAATTAAATTCTTCAACAAGTTGCATTTTATTAACCAGCTTGAAATGCAAGCATCTTCAGGTTTTAACTTAATGATTTGATTACAAATAAAAGACTTTTTTTTTACTTTTGCACAAGTTTGATTTTTTACAAATTTATTTTCAGTCAATAGACAGAATATTTTTACCAAAATCTCAGATTATTTAAATTAAAAAAAAAAAAAAATTTTTTTCTTTTATTCATTAAAAAAAAATAAACCCAATTTTGAAAGCTTAAATATTTATTGAAATGTCGTAAACCGAAAATTTATATCAAGTGTTTAAGTAATAAATAAAAGAACTTAAAAATATCAATTATGATTGATTAAATTACAAAAATAAGATAAAAATATTTTTCATTGTCTTGATTCGGCTTCTTTGTATTTGTAATGCAAGTCAGTGACATCTTCTTCGGATATTTTCACCCAACCGGTGCTCTTCATGTGATAAATTCTCACCATGCCACCAGACATAGCGTCTCTATGCGTAGCATGATAGATGGCTCTTCGACCAAGCTCATAGGCTTCAGTGTCTGTCAATTCCCATTTGTACTCGCTGTCCAGGATACCATAGGCATAAGTTGAGCCGCTACCCACAGAAAAAATGTTGTTGGTCACACGAGTTCCATCATCGCCAACATAATATAGACCAGGTCCCTTTTTTTTAAAAATAAATTAGTTAAAAAAATATTTTTTTTTATTTTATTCAAATACTCTTTTGTCCCATCCGGCAATCATAGTTCCCATTGAAAGCCCCATATCTTTGTAGGAATAAACCATATTTGCCAAAATTTTGGATGCACCAGCAACAGAAATTCTCTCTTTATTTCTTAGTTCGTAAATGCGGCAATGTTTAGAAAGAACTCTTTCCCAAAATTGACAATCAGCTGCACCTCCAGCCATTGTGCCCAGCAAATATGGATTTATCTCAATTACTTTCTTGACAGTTTGAGAAGCAATGTAGGAGCCACCGGTGGCCCTTGAATCTACCGCTACAATAACTCCACCTTGATATTTGAAAGCCAGAGTTGTAGTACCCCGATTAAATTTTATTTTAACTGCTGAATCGGACTTGGTGTATTGGGCCAAAAATGTTTTAGGCTTTTAACAAAATAAGAAATTGAAGACAGATTTAGGTTTTTTGAAATTTCTAGACTTACGTCACTGAAAGGAGGCATTTCAATGCTGCTAATCCCAGGCGGTATAGACGATCTTTCTATTATAGTTCTTGTTTCTTTTAATATTTCATCTTCATTTCTTTGAACTAAAGACAACATTTTTCAATTATTTAATCTAAATTTTGAGTATTTTTTTTTTTAATTCTTATAAAAAATAAATATTAGTCTGATGACACCAAATGGCTAGATTTAATAAATTTATGAGTAGAATTAATTTTGAACTAAAGTTAAAAATTTTTCAATTTTTCAGTCTCATTTGAATATACTATACTTGTTAAGTAAAAAAGACTTCAAGTCAAGGATGCTAAACAAAATTAAAAAAAAATAAATTGCAAATGTTTCATTACGAAATAGATTACATGATCAAAGAATTTGAGGAAATTTTTTTTTTCAAGCAACATTATTTAATTTAAAATTAAATGAGTAATTTTAAATTTATAAAAAAAAAAAGGAAACTAATGTTAAATGAAGAGGCATTCGACCGCGGATTTGAATTTTAAAAAAATTTAAATTTAAACAAGAAAAATAAAGCATTAAAAATAATCTTATTTTTTTAATTTATAAAATTAGTAAAAAACAAGTGAATCAACTCTTTTACAATCATTAATTTAAATTTTTTTTTTTAAGTTTTGACATAGCTCTCGTAAGAAAACTAAATTCTTACAAATTGGTCAGATCTTGTAAACAATCTTTAATTTCTGATTTTTTTTTTATTTTGGTGAAAATCAATCTAACAAAAGGAGAAGAATAATATAAAAAAAATTTACAATTAAGAAATTAAAAAGTAGATAAAATTTTAAAAAATTAAGTTAAAAGAATATGGTAAAATTTTAAAATGGTATTTTATTGAGTGATAAAATGATTCAATAGAGCTATTGGTTCAAGCAAGCATAGGGAGACCATGGATAGACAATGAGATTTAAATATTAAAAAAACGTTTTCCTTTCTTTACTTTTTGTACTTTTTCTAAAATTTAATTTATTTAGCCCTGCTCTTTTTTTTACTTTCTGTACTTTTTCTACTTTATCAGTATTTTTTAAATTGAAATAAAAAATTAAACGGGGTCCGGGGCGGAGGTTAAGGGATTCGGGTATGTTAAAGATAAGAGAAATTTTAGTTCAAATTAATATTAATAATTAAAATTTTAATTTTTTGTAATCTTTATTTTTAATATGAAAAAGTACTAAAAGCACAGAAAGAATTAACTTTTAAATATTTTCATTGTCTTTACCTCGGCATTGTGAATTTTGGAGCAAAAAAACAAGAACAATAATTTTAAATTGTAATAACTTTTTTTCCTTTGGTCTAAAAAAAGTTCTACAAATTGTATCATTTGATACATAACATGTATCATCTAAAATTTAATCTTTGCAAAATCTCTGCAATTAAATTTTAAAGATTTTTTAATGCATTTACTATTTTGCAGATTTGCATAGTTTTTGCAGAGATCGAATATCGGTGATACATGCTATGTATCACATGATACATTTTGTAGAATCAGTTTTAGACCAAAGGAAAAAAAGTTATTACAATTTAAAATTTTTGTTCTTGTTTTTTTGTTCCAAAATTCACAAAGCCCTTTACCTCAGGGAGACGGCGAACAAAAAATTTTCCATTTTTAAAACTTAGTTTTCTCTTTAAAAATTAGAATTACTTTTTAACCATGAATCTTTTTTTAACTTTGTAAACTCCTTGTGAAGCCTAGAGGGGCGCTGAATTCCTTTCTTATTACCTTTTTGAGCGAATGCTCAGATCTGACACAGAGATGACTGTATCTAAATGATCACCTAAGCCGTAATTATTGATATCCTCAGTCAAAACCGGTCGCCCACTTATTTAATGAAAGGGGTTTAATCCAATGTGAATTGTTCAATATTTTGTCTCAAAAAAAAAACTGCTGTATTTTTTATCTAAATTTTTTTTTTTAATTTAAGAATACACAACAAAATGTGTGATTTAAGTGTGGTTGGTCAGACTCAAGCGTCTGGTGGTTAGGTACACCCATAAGTAGATAAAAGTTTTTAGTATCATAGATAAAAAAAACAAACAAAAAAATTAATTGACACTAATAATTATCATTTTGAAAGTTGCGCATTGATAATTTAGTAGTAGTAGTAATTCTTGCTGCGACAGCTAACATGTAGATTGTCTGAGCCCATCACCGCCAATTGGCCGTGTAGAGCTGTAGCAGCCGATTCCATTGAACTTATCTAAAGCTGTTCATTTTAAAATAAGCTGTTGACTTGGATTTCACCACATTTTCTGGCAACTTATTCCAATGTGGAGCTACTCTGTTAGAGAAAAATACATGTGTGGCACTTACTGCAGCCGCAAAATCATTTCTAATTTGAGCTGGGAAACTTTCTCTCTGGACTCTGATGCTATTTCCTCTTAACGCTCCGGCTGGTCTCTTGTTTTCTGATTTATTCACTAGATTCTTGACCGAGCTTACCTTTCCTATTCCATACACTAATTTGTACATTTCAATCAAGTCCCCTCTCACTCTTCTTTCACTCAACTTAGCTCATACGGTATGTTTCTTACAGACAAAGGTATTTTTATTGCCCTCTCTTGCACCTTTTTCAACGCATTCACATCCCAAGCAATGAAAAATTGAATTGAATTTTGGTCTATTTGTTTTTTAGAGTTTTATTTTTAAGCATTATTTGTTTTTTTTTATCGAACTAAGGCTAATTCAGATAAAAAATTTAAGATAAAAATAAAATAGCGGAAAATTAAAAAGATATGCTAAAAAAGGAAGTAAATTTTATAGCAATAATGTAAAGCATAATTAATACTGATCATCAGTAATTTTTTTTTGATTTATTAAATCAAAAAAAAATTACTGATCATTTAAATAACAGCCTATTTTTTTTTCAACAAGGAGATTAAATTTTATTTTAAAATTGTGATAATCTACATAGATAAAGTTGATCATTAATAAGTTATTTTTTAAAACATTTTTGATATTTCAAAAAAAACTAAATTTTAAGACAAAAAATTAAAAGTTTTTTCTACGAAACTTGAAAACAAACATTTTAAAAATTTCAAATTTGAAAATTTGATAGAAAAAGTAATTGATTTTAAGAAAAATCATATATTTTTTGCCTGGCTGTCATCAAGACGGCGGTCTGGTGGCCGTCACACACGGTACCCAGCACTTTTTAAAAAAAACAACAGCAATATTTTTTATATGATCGCTGTGATTTTAATAATTAAAAAAATTTTATCAAAACAGGTAATAAAAAATTAAATTAAATTTAGAAAAAAGTTATTTTTTATAATCTAAAAATAATCTTATCTCGTATTATATTGCTAAAATAAATGAAAAAATTTTAAATTACAAAAAATAAAAAAAGATAAATTTTTCTGATAAGAAAAGACAAACATTGCTGTTCGTATAGTTAAAAATCTCTAAAAATGTTAAAATAATAATTTTCATAAATTTTAAAAATTAGGAGGGAAATTAAACGATGTCAGATTTTACTTCTGACTAATTTTGCATTATTTTTCATAAATTTTCTATTATATACAAAAAATTAATACTTGCATATCTAAAATTATTTTTTAAAATTTCGCATTAAAAACTTGCTTTTCATAAGTAAAGTCAGTCATTTTTCCCTTTTTTTTTAAAATTAAATTAGTTTCATAAAAAGCTAAAATGAAATACCTAGCATATTTGGCTATTTTCGTGCTATTCCAACATGCAATCAGTGATCCAGTTCAGCAGAACGCTTCAACAACGACAACAATTTCTACTACTCCCACTACCACCAAAGAAATGCACCATGCTAGCGAATGTGAGCTGTCCGAATCAAGCATGTTCGAAAAAAAACTTCTAGGCCGTTTGAATCAATTCAAAGGCAGAAAGTTCACATGGGAAGACAAAGAACACAAATATTTTATGAGCATTTGTTCGCAAGCTGAAAACGGCTCTTTCTCTGATGAAGCATTTATTCAGTTAGAGAAAAACTCTACCAAAACCAGGCGATGGGTTATAGGCCGATTAAACGATGTTGACCTTGAGGGAAATGAGGAATTCATCCGAGTAAGCTACAAAAATGGAGATACATACGAACATGCGTGTAATAAAACCAACAGGAATGCAGTATTTTATTTGATTTGCGATGAGAACAAGATAAATCCAGAATTTTCCATGATTGAAGAAAATAACGATCGTCTAAATCAGTGCGCTTATGTTTTTATCCTAAAAACAAAAGACATGTGTTTGAAAAAAGATCAAACAACTGCAACTGCAACTACAACTACAACTACAACTGTCCAAGCAAGTTCAAGTTCAACCAAAGCTTCGGATTCGACCACAACTCCAACAGCTAACACCAACTCGACCTCAACATTACCATCTGAAAAAAAATCCAAGCTAGGAGTTTTATCAATTATTTTAATTGCGTAATTTATTTATTTAAAAGAAAAAGAAAAAAATTAAATTATTTTTTATTAAGTTTAACTGGACTTTTGGCTGTATACTTCATAGTGGGCACTTTGTACATGAGATTTGTTAATCAAGCCACTGGCTGGGAGCAAATTCCAAATTTTGGATTTTGGAATGCTATCGGTGAAGGCTCAGCTGTATGCTTTTTATTTTCTTAATTTAAATTTAAAAAAAAAAGTTTATTTTTTTTTTTGTTTAAAAAAAGGATCTTTGTAATTTGATCTGCCGATGTGGCAATCGCAGGACTGAAATACACACTTATGAAAATATAAATGATCATATATCTGATGATGAAAATTTACTAAATATGTAAAATTCTTTCTAAGAATATCACATTGACTCTAACTCGATTTTAAAAATTTTATTTTCTTAATCGATAATTTGTTTTCCGTATTATCTTTCTTTTTTTTTTTGCATTAGTAAGTTTAAAAAGGAAATTAAACTTAAATTTGTTAATAAAATATTTAAAAAAGAGTTTATCTCATTTGTTTAATGAGTTATCTTTTAAAAACGGGCTTATCTATTTATAAAAATTTTGGTTGAAAAAAAAAATCACTGTCAATATAATTTAAAGAGTGAAACTAGTAAAAAAAATTTAAATTTTATTAAATAATTAAATCAAAAAGAAAAGTAATAAGAAAAAAAATTTGTTTAAATTTTTATTTTTATAATGGTTTTATTAATTAAATCAACATTTTTTTCTAATTTTAATCTCTTATAATCATTTTCAAAGTCTAAAAAACCAAAATTGTGTAATAATCATTTGTCAGCCTCAGACTGATTAAAAACAACTTCATCCGATCATGAACTTTCATCAATTACCCTATTAGTGACCATAATGCTGCATAGCCTAAGGCTATACAACGTTATAGGGACCAAAATAGTCTGCAATGAAGCCTAAGGCTATACAACGTTGATGAATGTAAAATTTCATTTATGAATTTTTGAAAATTGATTAAATGATACAGCTAAATATTGGAAAGACCGCCAGACATTAGAATCATTTTTTCATACAGTACTGCACAATAGTTTAGACGCACAAGTTTTTTTTAATAAGTTTAATTCGTAAGGCATAAAAATATTAAGTTTTGTTTTAGAAATATACAAAAAAAAATCAGTTT
>VANL01001118.1:0-17334 GCA_006352455.1 Brachionus sp. 'Tiscar' | reverse complement strand
ACTTAGATCATCTGCTGCTGTTGATGTAGTCGAATCTACATTTGTAGATGTTAAATCGACATTCGAAGATGATTGATCAATTAAAGTAGATTGAATAGTCGTTTCTTGGTTTGAAGTTGATTCTAAATCAAAAGTAGTAGTGTTCATATTGACATTCCAAGATTAACTTCATTTTAAATTTACCTGTTTTACAAACTGCTTCTTTTATCGTTGCTTCACAGTTTTCACATTTTATTTCCTCACCCTCACTTTCACATATTGTTACTTAATTTAAATTTTACGTTTTAGGTCACATGAAATGTTCCTTTATAATTTTTTTAACTTTAATTTTTTAACATTAAATAAATTATAAAGGAACATTGAAAAATATTTTTCAATAAAAATTAGTTAATTTGTCAGTTGTCCTGGTATCTATCTGAAACGGGACCAAAATTATTAAGTTATTTATTGTCTATTTTTCTTTTTTTATTGATAAATATTTTTTTTATTTTCATATTTTTAAAATAACTGACAATTTAGTATTGACAAAAAATTATTAAATTTTTTTTAAATTATTTTTCAGTTTCTCCACATGTTTTTTTTTTTTATTTTATTCTCCTTTAAAATTAGATTCATTTTTTTAAATGTTTTAAATTAATCATATTTCCTTTTTTTTGGTTTTGTCAAGTTCTAGAACATAAAGAACATAAATTATATCTTTATTGATAAATAATAATTTAAAAAATGAAATAATTTAAAAAATATACTTCAATTTTGTGCAACTAAGTTTGTTGCATCCTTTTTTACCAAAAATAAAAATTTTTTTTCGTTTTTTTAGGTAAACCAAATCAATAATCAATTTAAATTTTAATAATTGATGCTTTAATTTTTGTCTTTTATTCTCATAAAAAAAAAATTATTTTAAGTAAAAAAGATTCAACAAACTTTCTTGGACATAGTTGCAATATTTTTTGAAATTATTTCATTTTTTTAAATTTTTATTTATCAATAAAGGGAGAATTTTTGTTCTTTATGTTCTAGAAATTCACAATACCCTTTTTTCTTCTACTTATTTTATAAAATTTTTACTCACTATTTATTTTTCCATCCAATTCAATCAAAATTATGTTCGATCCATATCCTAACTCTTTCACATTTGATAATTTTACTCTCACATCTCTTATTTCATCTATTGTTATTTTGATTGTCAAATTTTTATCCTGATCATTTAGTTTTAGTATAAAATTCGGTATGATAAATCGTTCAAAATTTCTTATTATCAAAATTATTTTTTATTTTATTACTTTTTTTAATTACTTTTCTATTTTTCGATCAATACTTTTCAAATTTATTTCTAATAGTTTTTCTGCGAATACGTTTTTGAACGCATTTTCATACTTTAAAATAATTTTTAATTTTTCAAATTAATTTTATGTTGCAAACTTACGTCTAAAGTTAAATTTCCTATTAAATCAGTTCTTATTCTATTTTTTTCATCTGTTGTTAGCACTCTTTGATTATTTAATGCTTCAAATGTATTATTTCCTTCAGTTGTATAATTCATTTGAATTGTATAAAGTCCACTTAGGTCTATTTCAAAGTTTCTTAAAACTGATCCTTTTTTTAAAAAATTCCTTTTCAATTTATGTTTTATTTTACCATTTATTGTTTCGTTTTTTATTGTTTCATTTAGATATTCTTCTGTGGTATGGTTCAAAATACTTGTTATTGTATTACTTTCACCTATTAATGAAAATTTTTATTTTTTTTTATCTTTATATGAATGGATTTAATTGAAATTATTTACTTTTAATTAAAAGCGGAATTAGAATAACAATCACTAAAACTATTAGAAAAAAAGCTCCAATCGTAAAAATGCCAAAACCCAATCTTGTTCTTGGACTTAAAAAATCATTACAATTAATGCTGCATTTATTTAAAATTTAATTTAATCACTTTCGTATAATTGAATTCATTTTTAGCCACAGATGAGTTTTTTTTTTATTTAAGTTTAATTTTTGTTTTTTTTTATTTTTTTTTTCTGAAAAAATATCTAATTAATTTTTCTAAAACATTTAAAAAAAAATTAGTTATTTTTTTGATCATTAAAAAAAGCAACCCGAATTTTATAAAATTAATTAAAACATTTTTTTTGGAATTTTTAATTAATTTTTTCTTTTTTAGATCGGAAAAAAAACTATTTATTTTTTTATCTTAATTTGCTTTTCTATTTATTTTTAATTTATTTTAAAAGTATTATAAATAAAAATTTGATTTAGTTTTCCAAACAAAGAAATATTTAATTGATCAGCTAAAATGTTATGATATTTTTACTGAGATAATAAATTAAATTTATGCATAATTAAAAATGTTTTTTTTTGTTTGAATGAATAAAAATTGGCAAAAAATTCTCTTATAATTTCATACACTAGCAAAAAATGTCGAAACTAGACGAAAGCCTGACCAATGTTGACCAAGACGTTTATTCTCTGCAGGAAATAATCGAATCAGAAAAAGAACAAACCGAAATAGCCAGTGCTGTTCTTGGTGCCAGTGATGCCCAAAATTGCTCTTACAGTCAAGGATACGTCTACCGACAGGCACTTTACTGCTGTTTGACATGTCTCAATTCCAACAAGGAGAAAAAATTACATGGTATATGTTTAGCTTGTTCTTACGAGTGTCATCAAAATCATGAGCTCGTTGAATTGTACACTAAAAGAAATTTTCGTTGCGATTGCGGAAATTCAAATTTTTCAGGTTTAAAATGTAAACTTGAGCCGGAGAAAGAGAAAGAGAATTCTTTGAATAGATACAACCACAATTTTAGTGGTCTTTATTGTTCATGCAATCGGCCTTATCCAGATCCAGATCTTTCTGCAAATGATACCCTAAATAATGAGGAAATGATTCAATGCACGATTTGCGAAGATTGGTTTCATTTGAAGCATTTGAATAATTTCAGTAATTTTAAAATTAATGAAAATGATTATGAAGACATGGTTTGCCAACAGTGTATGACTCTGACTCCATTTTTGTGGTATTATCAAGAGCAATTGGCACTCAAAGACAAAAATGAAGCAACTTTGGTAGATGTGGAATCTAACACCGATCACTGCACTGGATGTAAGTTGGAAAAACTAAAGAAAACATATTTTTGTGCTGGAAACAAGTTTTTTGAAAGCCAATCTAGTTGTTTTCTTTCGGATTCTTGGAGAGACGCTTTGTGTAAATGCGAATCTTGTCTAAAAATGTACACTGAGCTTAAAATTGAGTTCATTACCAACAAAGAAGACAGTATAAAGTTTTATGAGGAAAAAGGAAAAAAGATGGATGAAATGAACAAACATGAAGAAGATGAACAAAAATTACTAAATAATGAGCTATCAAAAATGAACAGGGTTTCCCAATTGGAGTTTTTGCATAATCTTAATGATTTCAAGACTGATTTAAAAGATTTTTTGGCCAATTTTGCGCGAAATGGTCAAGTGGTCAAACGTGAAAATATTGAGGAATTCTTTGAAGGCTTAAATAATCAGCGAAAAAAAAGACGAGTTCAACTTTTTTAGAATTATATGTTTTTTAATCAAAAATTAACTTTTTTTTTTTTATAATAAAATCTCTCTCATCAATTGTGGGGCGAATAAAATCAAAATTTTATAAATAAAAATCAGTTTTGTAAATTTTTAACACTACTTTAAAAAATTTGATTCAAGATCGAATGTTAAAAAAAAAAATAAGATTTTTTTTTTAATTTTTAATTAAAAAATAACTTAAATAAAAATTTTTACCAAAAGTTTGTTGATTTATCAAGTCGAGTGTCAAAATAACTTACCTTGACTATTAGAATAGTGATATTTTTTAAAGTTGAAAGATTTGATGTATACAATAAATTATTAATTATCTGAAAAAAATTTAAAATCAAGAAAAATATAATTAACTATCATTTTTTTTTCTTTTAAATAACAAAAATATTCAAATTGTTTTTCTTTTTCTATTTAATTAAAATTTTTCTAAAATTGACATATCAACCATAATTTTTTAAACTTTTTTATAATTTTGAAAACTAAAGGTCTAGGTATAGTTTATGCTTTAAATGTTTTTTCAAAATTTCGAACATCAAAAAGTTTAATTTTCTATATTAAAAAAAGGATACTTAAAAAAACATTATTTTATTTAATTTAATGTAAATCTTTGGAAATAATTAATAAATCTATCAGAAAATGAAAAGAAATCAATTTTGATTTTTTGAAATATTAGAACTAAAAAACAAAAATATTCTCTTCAAATCAGAATTTTTAATAATGTAAAAAAACAGCAGAACAAAGGTTTTAATCATATAAGAAACAGCGACGGTTATTTTCAGATAAAATTAATTATTTTTTGCAAGTTTTCGAGAAAATGGTATTCATAGAAATTGATAATTTTTTAATTCTGGCATTCAATTTCAAAGTTAATCAGCAGGCTAGTGTCCTTATCATAGTCGACTGATTAACTATTCATTTATTTAATTTAATAAATTTTTTTAATAATTAAAATTAAGATTTTTATGAAAATGAAATTAAGTGCTATTTTGAAAACAAAAAAACATTGATAAATTTATATCTAATTTTTTAAATTTTTTTACCAAGTCAATAAAGATCAAAATAATATTATTATAAATTGATAGGTTGAATGTTGCAAATTTCAGCATTGATTAGAACCATATTAAAGTAGCGTTTTTTTCAAGAAAATTAACTAGGTTTAAAATAAAAAAAAAGTTAATGCTAAAATTAAATCAAAATTTTTTTTATTAAACCATTTATTTGAAAAAATTGTCACACTTAAAAAAAAATAAGAGAGAAAAATTTCATAATTTAATACAAGTCTAAGAATATAAAGAAAAAAAAACACAAAATAGAATAAATCTATAGGATGATTTTAACGCGTTTAATTAAGGACTTGCTTTGCTGGAAAACAAAATTTTCATTTAAAAGAAAATTTAATATCATTTCTTTCTTGTTAGAGTGCTGAAGAATCCATTCTTGTGCGAGTTTAACTTTGTTCGTTGCTCGTCCAAGCGTCTTGACTGAATTTTCTGTATCATGGAAAAAAAAGAGTCATCAGCTGGTATGGTACATGCTTGCTTAATTTTATTAGATGCCGGTTTTGCTTTAGACGTTTTGCTTAGATCAACACGTTGGTCTTCAAGACGGGACTTTTGTGATTTAATAATCAAATTTAAAAATTCATCCTCAGTTTCTTTGCTTCGACTTAAATTTTCAGTATTCTTGAGCGGTTGGTTGCGTCGAATTGAGCATCTCTGATCATCAAGTCTATTTGATTGAATTCGACTTAGAATTTCTAAAAAAGATGAGTCATCGAACTGTTTTCGTGATGTCTCACTCGACACGCTGACTGTGTCACTGTATTGATTTTCCAAGTCTGTGTTGGAAAGCGAAAAGTTTAAGCTTTTTTGTTTTACATCGACCAAGCGGCTTGTGTTTATTCTTTGAGGATTGATGGCTGTATTTGTATAGAATGAATCAATTGAAGCCGATTTACAAATAGAACCCACATTGTCCAAATATTTTCGTCCATATTTTGAGCACACTGGCGCTAAAAAAATATTAAAATAAAATTAAATTTATTTTTCAAATAATTTTTTTTTTTTTTGATAAATTAAAATAAAAGATAATAAAATATCGTTAGAAAAAATAATAGAAAAATTGGAACACAGTCCAATCTGTTGGATTATCAGCAGATTTGAATTTTTTGCTTAAAATAAGATTTTCAATTTTCAACCTTTTGAGCTTTCAAATTTTTATTCAATGAAAATAAACATATTTTGCAGCAAAAATTGTAGTTTTAATTTTTTTAATTTTTAATAATTTTTTAAAAATGATCAAATTTTTTTGAGTCTTAAATGTATAATATCAATAATTAAATTTGATCCTGATTAAAAGATTTTTGGGTAAAAAAAAGTTTGCTATTTTGCAAATTTAAATTATTACAATTTAACAAAAAAAAAATATCCTTGTGTATTTATATTAAATTTCACAGCATCTAAATTAGTTTCGGATATTAATGATTTTTGTCTATTTATAAATTTAAATTATAATAATTAAAAAATATTATAATTTGGTTTCGATAGAATAAAGATCATTAGTATTTTCCAAGCATCAAGTATTTTTTTCTATGTCTATTTAAGCAAAGTATCAGTTATATTTTAAATTTTTTAAACTAGAAAATTAATTTTTTATAATTTATATCTAAAAGTATCGTGTATTACCTTTTAATACTTTATTTCTCTAAATTTATCAACTTATTTTAATTTTTTTATAAAAGAATTTCAAAAATATTTATCAAACCAAATTATAAAAAAATTTAATCCAAAAACATTTTAGAATATTCCTTTCTTTTTAAAAAAAGAAAACCATCTAACAAAAATTACCGCTTAACAAGTCTATTAACAAAAGTGACTTGAAATAGTATTCTCAAGTCAAGAGCAAACTGTATATTAGAGATGATCCGTAGATCTTTCAAATTTCGAACAAAAAAAATAATTGGTCTCCTTTAAAATAACTGTAAACTTGTCAGACCTCATTATTGTTTCCATGAGCTGATGACATATTATCTCATGGAAACAAGAAGAAACCTGGATATCTAATTCAAGTGATCAAACTAGAGAACACAATAGAGATTGTGAATTTGAGAAAAGGTATTTCAGATAAACTACAGCTTAAACACTAGGCCTGAAAGTAAAAGATATAATCTTAGAACAAAGTCCAAAAACTTAATGTGAGAAAGAGTAAGCAATTAAAGTCAACGATTCTACAAACAGAGTTGTTGGTGTTTAGAATAAGTTGTCAGAAGAATTTTTTGGTGCAATTAGTTTAAATAGCTTTAAATCTAAGATTGACGCTTGAATGGCGAAGCAAAATGAATCGACTGCTATAGCTCATTAAAGCTTTTTTGGACAAATTGCAGTAATTACTACTAATTACTACTTTACTTAAATGAAAATTTGAATCTTATGTAATCAAACATTGATAAAATAAAATATTTAAGTCCAAAAAAAACGATAAATCGTTTTATCATTTTTGGACTTTTTGAATATTTTTCAAAAAAAACTAAAATTTTTTAACAAATTAAATATAATAAAAAATTATTTTCTAGTTAGCATTAAAAAAAATTCTTATATGCGAATATCATAAATTTTAGAATAAAAAATATTAGAAAAAAAAACAAAACATATGTGTCATATTATTAGTTGATGTCTTGAATATTTTATCAACTATAACTTATTAAAATTCATTTTACTTTATTTGGTAATTTGAAAATGCATCTTTATTCTTTTTAAGAATCTTGTCACGTACATGATTCAATATATAAGAAACTCTTTTTATTATTATATATCATCTTATCATTAATAAAGAATTAGTTATAACAATCTTTCTATTTCCCCATAATACATTACATATGGGAAAAAAATTGCTAGCTTTATAAAATAATGAATGTTTTTTTTTTTTAAATAAAATAGAAAATTTTAATTTAAATGTGAATCTTTTAAAAGCTTATTTATTATTAGCAACTTAATTTTTTTTTTCAAATCTAATAAATATTTTACTCTAAATGCTTTCAGTGTACTTTGTTATTTAATATTTTACTTAAATATTACATTCTTACTAATCATTACATGAATAAAAATTAAATCTTTGCTATTGTTGTATTTTAATATTCCCTCTATTTTATTGAATAAATAATTTAAACGAATTTGTTACTTTAATGACACTTGAGTTGTGACCAGGCTTAAGTAAGCATGGTAAATATCATGCAAATTTAATCTATACAAAAGATCTGCCATTTAATTTTAATTATTTACTAAAAAATTAGCTATTTTTAAAACTCAAAACGTCCTTATACTGATTAAGTGTTCTTTTTCTTTTAATTTTTGACTTGAATAAAATCTTAATCAGTTTTTAATTAGTTTATCAATTATTAAGCTTGACGCTTAATTATAGCAAAAATTAATTCAAATTAGAATTAATTTTTCAACTTACTAAAAAGTCCGGATTCAGAGTCTTTAATTGCCGAATTAGAAAGCAAATTCTGAAAGTCATATAAATTTTTTTTAGCCGTTAGCTCTGAAGTTGAGTCGCCAATGACACGAGCTAAATTTAGATGTCTATTGGCATAAATTATTGCGTTTTCCAAGTCTCCTAGAGCTGCATAAGCATTTCCCAAGGACCAGTAGGCCCTAGACTCGCCAATTCGGTCTTCTAAATTTTGAGCTATTTGCAAATGTCTGTGATGAAAATCGATAGCCAATGAATAGTCCTGCAATAGAATGTACGCATTGCCCAAAGAGTAGTAAGACTGTGCTTCTATGGCTCGGTCACCAAGATTTCTGGCCACATTCATAGCTTTCAAGTAATAGTCTGCCGCCTCATTAAATTTCCCTTGGAATATATGTGCATTGCCCAAATTGGAATAGGCTCGTCTCTCTGCTGCTTTATCGCCATACTCTTTGGCTATTTTAAGTCTTTCTAGATGACAATTAACAGCTGACTCAAAGTCTCCTAATAAATAGTATGTATTGCCAAGGTTTCCGTAGGTGCGACCTTCGGCCGAGCGTTCTTTGCTGGCCACCAGTTTTAAGGTTTCTTTGTAATAATAGACAGCTTTGAGAAGAACTTCGCGAATCTCGTCCGAAAATTCGCCACTATTCGGGTCCCTGCTTGCTTCATCATAGGTCAATTTTCCCATAAATTTTCCCTTAGATTGATAAATGTTGGCCAAATTGTACAAAGCCCTGGCTTCTCCGCTCTTAAACAAAAATTCATTTTTTACTTTTTTAAATATTGAAATCTCACCGAGTCGCTAAGGTTTTTTGAAATGTCCAGATTTTTTAGAAGATAGAGAATGGCCTCATCGTAATCACCAAGTAGCTGAAGCGTGTTGCCAATGTTGCCGCACGCTTTTGCTTTGCCTGACTCATCCCCGAATTGTTCAGACAGCTGGAGGTCTTTTTTGTGGTACTCGAGTGCTCTAGTGTAGTCTTGGAGATTGAAAAACGCATTTCCCATTTGATTGTAAATAATTGCTATGGTTGGCAGCATCTTTTGTTCTTGCTCTTGCACGTGTTTATTTTTTTCATATATTTCTAGCGCCATTTGGAAAAATTTAATGCCGTTTGCGCTGTCACCAGATTTGCACAAGCGTTCGCCTTCGCTTGCCAAATCACTGAACGACTGTTTGTTTAGCATTTTAATTTAATTAATAAAAAAATAATTTTTTTTTTTTTGAAGTAAAAATTAAGAATTTTTAAATAAAATTTAAAAAATTTAGCTAATTTTCCTTCAACTATATATTTCATCTTTTTTGCTAAAATAACTTTAATTAAACTTAAATTTAAAAATTCATTTTTAGTTCAGAGTTGTTTCTATTTAAATTTTTTTTTTTTAATTTTTAAATTTTTTTTTAAAAACTAGCTTAATTTTGGCTTTTTCAATGCAAACACTGCGCTACTTTTCTAAGTGTCCAAAAACTGTTCTGAAAAATGTATCAGCTGACTAAAATTTGTATCACACGCATCAAGTATATTTTTTTTATGGTACATCAATAAATTTTGCACCATGCTAGGGTTTTGAAGTTCGTTTCAATTCGATCTTATTCAGAAAAAACTTGAATAACTTAAGGGTATACCTAATACCCACAGTGAAAAAACTTAACTTAATAATAACTACTTTAAGACTTTAAACCTTTATTTATTTAATTAATCTTTTTTATCAAAATCTTTGTTTAAAAATCATAAAAAAATTAATATTTTTATTTTTATTTTAATATATTTTAATTTCCTGTTGGCACAGAAAAATTGTGTTAAAAGTCACAAGTCTCAAGTCAAATCCAAGTCCCGACTTCTTTTTTTTCTCAAAAAGTCCGAGCCAAAGACTTTTATCTTTAAAATTTTTTTAAATTAAACTCAGCTAAATAAAAAGCATCGAGAATCTATCAGTCTGTATCAAGGTCAATAAAATGATATTTTTGTAGTCCCAGGTGGTTATTATTGTAGCAAAGCAAGTTTTAGACTTTTTTTTTTAAAAAAATTTTAAAGTCCAGACTTTTTTTTGGGACTTTTAAACAACTCTGTCTGTGGGTATCAAATTAACTCATACCGCATTCCCTCATTCGATTATGCTGCACAAAAAACTAAGACATACAGATAACAAATAAAATATTTTTTAGCAAGGGTGAGATGTACTTTGGTGCATGGTACAAAAGCTGGTAGTTTAGCTTATGATGCAGCATAATCGAACGAGGGAATACGGTAACTTAGTTTAAGTAGTACATTGCAGAGCTTTTGCAGACATATATTTTCGGATTAAGCAAAGTTGCTTAAACTAAGCATTTTATAGAACTAAATTATTCCTTTTAGTAAATAAGCTTTTCGAATTTATCTAAATTGAAATGAACTTCACAATCCCCCCATGCTGCATTTACAAAACCAATTTTAATCTCTAGAATAAAATTATTTAAAAATTTTATAAGATTTGTAGATGTTTTGTTCTGTTCTACTGTACTAAATTTAAAAAAGCTCATTTAAATTGGCGTTCTTTATCTACATGTTAAAGAATGAAAAGCTAATGACCTAAGTCAGTTGGTTAAACATTCAAAAAACATTCAAAATATATATTTTAAACAAAAAATTTAATCAAAAAGATTTTTTTTATTTTTAAGTATTACTTTATTAAACTAAATTTTTAATTAAATGTTTAAAATTTTAAAATTAGTTATTTATATAAAGAATAGAAAATAAAATGAAAAATTCGATCATCTTTTAAATAAATTATTTAATTAAGTTTTAGAAAAGAGTGAAATTTATTTATGGAAAAGAAAACTAGTTTTATATAATTTAGATTTTTGGAACGAAAATTGTTAATCTAGTTTTTAAAAGCATTTATAATAAAAATTTGATTAGAAAAAAAAATTTTATTTTATGAAAAAGATGCGAATTTTACTTATTTTGATAGTTTGCTTTAATATATGTTTGCAAGAGTTGGGGACTATTGTCTCAGGAACTAAACAAAGTTCGAAAGAACTGGTCAATATGAGAAAAATTAGACAAAGTGATATATTTGAATGGGGTCGGTCTGGAGTTCCCAAGCTTAAATCATCTCGTAAAAAGGATAATGCAAGCAAGTTTCTTAAAGCAGTGAAGATGAAAAAAGTCAAAATGACTAAAAAGGATAGAAAAAAATCTAAAAATATCAAAACATCTAAAATTTAGTATAATAAAATAATTTTTTTTCTCAAATTTACTTGTATTTTTATTCATTCAAATCAATCAGATTAAAAATAAAAAGAAACAATTATTTTAAAAAATTTATTTAGAAAAAAAAATTAAATTAAAATGTTAAAAAATATAATTAGAATTCGCCAAAATTTATATGGCTAGTTTTTTTTGCATGTTCTTGTGCTTGTTTTTCGCCTATAAGCGGCTCTTGACAAACAAGACATCTTAATTTAAAATTGTTAGTATCAGTAAATTGTCTAGCTTTTTTGGCTTCTTCGGCTAAACTAATTGCTTTGACAAAAGTAATATCATCATTTGTAGAAAATTGAGTCTGTATACTCTCATTATCTGTGATTAAATGAATTGGATCAAAATGAATTCCGTCATAAAGTACAAAAATTCTCTTTGTATACGAACAATCCTCACCAAAACGATCAATTCGGCAAGTTCGAATATCAACGACACATATTTCTATTTTAAAGTACTTTGAAAGAATCATTATTTCAATACAGCCGCCCCATGACGTTGAATTTCGTATCCAATCACAATATGCTGAATTAGCTTTACCCAAAATGGCTTCATTGAAATTAACAGGATCGTTTCGAACTGTTCGAGCGATCAGTTCTCTCATATCTTTTTGACAGTTTAAATCTAGAACTCCATTCATTAAATAATTAACGCTTGTAAAAAGGCAAGAATTATCAGCTGGAACTACCTTGCGACATAGTTCATTACTTTGTTTGACAGGTGCACTTGATGGCATGGATGTTGTTTCTTCTAAAGTAAACATTTCGCCATTTTTGATACAGTTTTGTTCCAAAGAACTATTTTCATTTGAGTTTGTCAATTGCTTTGGTGGATATCCACACAAAATTTTAAACTTGTTATCAGCCTGGCCGGTTGAGGATGCAATTGATTTTTTCAAGTCATAAAGAGAGCTTTCTGATGTCAAGTTGTCTAGTCTAACTACTCCAGTTTTGGTTCGAACTCGCAGAACTAATGCCTTGCCTAACATTTTGATTGTTAATTGTTATTATTGTCTTAAAATTTCCAATTATTTATACTTGTATTTTTAGTTGAGACATTTTTTTTGTCTTAACATATAAAATATTCAAAGACATTTTTTTTAATATCTCAAGGAAATGGATAAAAAGATCTATCGATCAAGGTTTTTTCTTTTTATTTAATTAAATAGCTATCTGAAAAAATTTATAGTTTCAATTTATAGTTTTATTTTTTTTTTTTATCCATGCTAATTAATTTAATATGCATGTCTTAGCTTGTAATGAAGCATAATCGAACGAGGCAATACGATAGTTGATTTTAATTTAAATTAATTTTTTTATCAAATTACCTCGTTCGATATTGCAGCCTTAGAACCTGAAACACAACTTTGACGAAGACAATTAATACCATTGCGCCCATGTTAAAACATTCTTAACTGACACCGCATGAGTCAAAATTGTATTTCGAGTCTTGAATCACATTAAAAGTTAAGTTTTTTAATTTAATGCAGCATTTACAATAAAGTTTCTGTCATAAATATAAAAATTATTTATTAAAATTAAAAAAAATACTAAAATTTGATTTTTGACGCTGGAAAATCAAATTTTAGTATTTTTTTTTGATCGAATAATAAAAATATTTTTTAAAAAGGGTACACAAAAGCTCAGCTAAATTTTGATCCTTATCAAGTGTTTTCAATTAGCAGAGTCAGATTATGGCACAAAATGAAATACACATCAAGAACAGGATGAATTTTGGTCAAGGAGTGGATGGAGTACATGAACTGGAGGAGACCAGTGATTAGTGGGATCTAAGCATTTTTTTATCAAATGATTTAAGGTGGGAAAATCAAGTCCAGAAGCAGCCTAAAAAGAGAATCAAATTTTGCAAAATCATTTAAACATCATTCGATTAAAACACTCCACAGCTTGTACATGTCGTTGGTAAGACCACATTTGGAATATGCTATTCAAGCGTGGAGACCTAATCTCTAGAAAGATATTGAAATGTTTGAATTTGTCCAAAGGAAAGTAATTTGATTAATATAAGCAGTGAAAGGTCTAACCTATGAGGAACGGTTAGTAAAGTGAATTGGACGTTGGAATGTGCCCAAAAAGTTACAGCTCAATGCTTGTAGACTTGAATTCTCATTCCAGAGACAAGTAGTAAGAAATAGTAATCAGAGATTAAACTTTTTTACCCAACAGTATGATAAGCTTATGAAACAGGTTGCTAGCAGTGATTGTTCACTCTAAAACTGAAAAATGAGTTTAAGAACAAGTTGAAAAAGATTAGCTTGAAATCTTTAAGTGAAATATATTAGCAAAAAGCTATCATAATGTGTATCCCACATTCATTGTGGTTCCGGTAACCGGAATATATAATAGCTTTCGATTATTATTTGTATTTTTATTACTATTTTATTTTTATTTTATTAAAAATATTTATAAAAGAAACAAGCCATTATAGCATTTTAATTGAACTCCTTTTTTTTTAATTCAAGAATTTTCTTACAATAAATTAATTTGGAGTCATTTTTATTAGATTTAAAATTGAAAAAAAATTAAATAGATTTTTCCTTTAAAAATAAAAATCAACTTTCTGTAAAAACTAATTGCTTTATTAAAGGAAAACTCTTAAAATAAAATCAAAAGTTTTAAAAAATTCAAAAACCTAAATTACTTTTTACATTAAATGTATTTTTAAAAATAATATCCTGTCATTAATAGTTTTAATCTGAAGCCAAGGAACAATCTTTTTAATTTTTTAGTAAATTAAAAATTCTTATATATATATAATTAAAGAACAAAAAAGAAATAAAAAAAATTAAAATTAAAAATTTAAATGAAATGAAAACATCGGCCAAGCTAAAAAAAGCTTTTATTGATGTTATCCTCTCTTCGACTTGTCACGGTATACCCAACATATTTAAGTCAAGTAGAATTTCATTAAAAATAATTTGGATTGTTTTTTCAATTTTATCAACTGCTGGTTGTGGCTTTGTAATAATTATGAATATCACTAATTTTTTAAAGTTTGAGGTTAACACAAAAATTCGAGTCAAAAATGAATTTAACACAATTTTCCCTGCTGTCACTGTTTGTAATATTAATTTTTTTACTAATCAAAAAGCTTATGAATCATTGAATCAGTGCCACGAATCTATTTTAAATTCTACTTATGATTTCCCAGAAAAATTTCGAAATTGTTTAGAAAAACAAGACTTGATGAAAAATCCCGAAATCTATGGAAAAAAAAAAGAAGAACTTATTATTAAATCATTTTTTTACAATGATTATTTAAACTTAGATAATTTTGTTTATTTTTATCATCCAATGTATGGTAATTGTTATACATTTAATTCAGGTTTGTCTCAAAATGGCTCTCGTTTAGAACTTAAAAGAAGTTTTCGCAACGAGAAATCAGACAGCTTAATTTTAATTTTAAATTTTGAAATTTATGATGGCTTAAAAGAATATATATCTGAATTTGGTGGTATTATTTTTGTGCATAATCAAACAAGCTCGCCTTTTTCAGTAACTGGTGTTATTGCTGGAGGTAGATTATCAACTAATATTGGCTTGAAGAGAACATTTACAAAATCTGAGCCTAAGCCCTATAGTGAATGCACTAAAAACACTAATAGACCTGATAGTCATGATTCAGAATTATACAAATTAATTTGGGCCAAAATTGGATATTACACTCAGGCTTTATGTATTGAGCAGTGCTTTCAAAAAAAATTGGCACTAGAATGTAACTGTACTCACTCTCTTAGACCATCAGTATTCGAAAAAAAGCCATGTGATATATATAAAGAATGCTATAATAAAATTTTCCCAAGCTTTTTTACAACTGAAAATATTGAACAAAATTGCATTCCTTTGTGTCCACTGGAATGTGAAAGGCAAACAATTGATACAACTGTATCTGTTCAGACACTTGACGACTTGACAGACTATTCAGTTGTTTATGTATTCTATGACAGTTTGGGTTATACAGAAATTCAAGAGTCGCCGATCACAAGTATTTATGATCTTATATCAGGCATTGGTGGTGTTGCAGGACTTTTTTTGGGAATGAGTTTTTTGAGTTTGATAGAAGTAATTGAAATTTTACTCCAATTTTTTTATGTTTTTTTGGATAGAAATAAAGTACAAATGTTAAATTAAAAACAAACAAATCACAAGGTGTTTTAAACATTAAATAATAGATATTTTTTAAAAACATTTTTCAGTCACACTTTAATATTAGAAAACTATATCTGTATTTGACATACTGTTGGGTATTTAATCAATAAATAAAAAATTTTTAAAAGTGTTTTTTTTTTTTAAATAATACATTAATGATTTTTTGTACCATTTTCAAACTTTTCTTTAATATTATATAAAAATAAGTTAAACAAATATTGACTGATTAGTTGCATTATTATTATTATATGTCATATAAAAGGACCATATGTATTAAAAGACTTTAGTTTGAAAAAGCTTTATTATCAATTCTAAAATTATTTTAAATAAAATACCCGAGAAAGAAAACCACTTTTAAATGGGTAGAATTTTAATTTAGTAACCTTAAAAAGATTTGTATACTCTAGGCATCGATGATTATAGATTTGAATTGATAATTTATTCAGTTATTTATTGAGATGTATATCTTAAATCCTAGAATGATCTAAAGATTCAGTTTAGTTCTTTGAACAAAATAGAATTTTAATCCGTTTAAGTTTATTTAATTAAATTTATTATTTATTTATTTGTTCTGGCTTTGTGAATTTTGGAACAAAAAACCAAGAACAAAAATTTTAAATTGTAATAACTTTTTTTCCTTTGGTCTAAAACTGGTTCTACAAAATGTATCATTTGATAACATGTATCACCTAAAATTTAATCTGTGCAAAATATCTGCAATTAAATTTTAATGATTTTTCAATGCATTTACTATTTTGCAGATTTGCATAGTTTTTGCAGAGATCAAATATCGGTGATCCATGCTATGTATCAAATGATACATTTTATAGAACCAGTTTTAGACCAAAGGAAAAAAAGTTATTGCAATTTAAAATTTTTGTTCTTGTTTTATTGTTCCAAAATTCACAAAGCCATTTGTTCTCTATACTGAGCTAAAGCTGCTTCAGATTAATGAATAAAAAAAAAAGTAAAAATTTAGATAAAATTAAAATTTTTTATTGAAATAGAGAGTTACAGGATGCATATTTTTAAATTTTTGATTGTTCAGGGAAAAAAGAAGAAATAATTAGGTACCAATTTCACAGTGGAGTCGGATATTCGAGATATATTGACTCGAAATTTGCTTTATATTATTCAACCAGTTTGACAACTAATGGAACAGAGTTAATTAGACCAGCCCTAAAATATCTCTCACTCAATGCAAAAAGTCGATTTGAAACGGTTGGTAATTTAAGTATATTTAAAGCTCGATGAAATAAAATGTTAGAGTAAGTATCAAATTTTAGTTAATAAAAAGACCCATTTTTTTTAGATAAAATCTTAATTAAATTTAACCCTGAGTTACAGTGTTCTTAAATTTCGTCAACCATTTGTTAATTTACAATCAAATTTAATATATTTTTGTTTTTTAATTATATTTCCATATAACTTAAAATCAAAAACTAGAGATTCTATATTGTATTTTCTTAAGGAGATCAAATCCTGATTCCTTTTGAATCAATAAGCCATTTTTTCTAAAAAAGAGTATATAGTCTAAAGGGATCATAGTAATATTTGCAATTTTCCATGCGTTAGGAATTTCTAAATTTTTTTTTCTCAGCTAACACCTCAAAAAATATCTTTTAAATCTTAGATTAAAAAAAATTATAAAAACTCTTCTATCTACTACTGCTTTATTAACTCTATTCAATCCATTTGATAACTCCACTAACTTTTTTCAACCTTCAAATCTGCACAAATTAATGGTTTTTGTATCAAATTTGATCAAAAAAAAACGGTATGAGAGATAAGGTAAAGCGTTTACGACTACAGTCAATCCTCCGTATAACGAGACCCTATATAACGAGCAACTTGGCTAGAACCGATTACGAGCTATAGAAAAAG